>PCFV01000008.1:0-144053 GCA_002812785.1 Phytophthora litchii | reverse complement strand
AACTGGCATTCCCTACACCACATATGTGACAAGATTCACATTGGCTTTAGATTTAAGGGAAAGGTTTAGCTGTTTGGACCGAACATTAGAGTGCATTTCGGCAGATAGCTGTAACCACTTCAACACATTCCCATTTCCAACACCACCGTCACGTGGCAACAGAAGAATGGTTTCATATGCCTGATTTGGTGGATCCTCTGCTCATGTCGTGGGTTGCCATCCCGAATTACTCAAACGTGGAGGGGTGAAGAGATCTGAGACCGTGGCTGTATTTTTTCGAAACAAAACATTGTACAATGATGCATGATGCCATATATTACAAGAATTTTCGGTAGCGAAATTATTCTGCAATCGCGATTCGGAGGGATCGACCACTAACCACTTTTGTAAAACGTGGCAAAACACCGTTATACCCCTTTTCGGATAACCATACTGTTGAACGAAAATATAGCGGAGATATTTGATTGACGAATACTTGTAAAACGAAACCCTAGAATCGTAGCAAATTCGAGTCGTGCTAATTCTTCTTTTGATACAACTTAAAGTGTCTCGATGCTCACTACGTCATTTACATCGACAACTAGTATATTATGTCTGCGATGTACTTCAAATACACGTAAACCACTATTTTGCTGTATCATGTAGCTCTTTGTTTCCACATTTCTAAAAAAATACACCCTTTTCTTCTAGTTGTCCATAGCTAATGATATTATCTGACAAGTTCTTTGAGTGGTAAACCTTGAGAATTCCACGATGACCTCGTCACCATCCACAATTGTCTTAAGCTCAACTGAGCCTCTCTTGGTGACTCTGATTCTCTCACCATTTGCAGCTAGGTAGCGTCCGTCGCAGTCGACAGCATTCTTCAGCAGCTTAATATCCTTTACCAAATGTACACTTGGACCACTATCCATGATCCATGTACTTGAGTCTGACTTAGTGCCTGAACATACAGCCAAAGACATTCTCGTCGATATGTTTTCGTCATCACTGCTTTTCTCACGACAGTATTTCGCCAAATACCCTACTTTATTGCAGTTAAAGCATCTGCGAGTCTCAGATCTCCCAACATGGGCCACTGACTCGACTACGTTTCCACTGTGATTGCTTCTGTCACCATTATGAAATCTTCCACTGCGGCCACGATAACCACGACCTCCTTGTTCGTGCATGGTATCTTTTTTGGTCATGTTCGCCTCGTATTCAATGGCAAACGCTACCATCTCCGTAGCCTGTTGCAAGTGGTCTACACACTGTGAGTTCAGCCTCATGAGCATTGCACTTTGCAGAGGTAGTGGTGCTGAATTGCAGAGTCTCTGCAACACACGTAAGTCGGAGCACCCTGAGCGTTTTGCCACGTACGTCAGGTACTGGTAGTGCTCGGTCCACGTCCGATTCCTCGCCTTCTCAGCCATCATCAACTGCAAACCCTTGGATACGTTAATTGTCGTCATGTAGGGTATTAACATTGGGTTCACTTCATGGAGCCTGAGAACGAATGCTCGAAGTGTGAAGCATGCGTAACTCCCGTACGCTATTCCAGCTGCACCTGCAACTTGGTCTGGTTTGCCATGAGCTGGACCTGCTTCTTCGCCATATCTTCGAGGATTCCTTCAAGTCTATCAAATCGCTCAGAGCAAGCGTCGGATCTCCGACTTCCTCTCCCTTGGGCGTCAGATGCGTTTGAGTTCGATTGTGTCTCTTCGAACAGCTCAAACGAATCTTGAACCACGTTTACGCCGTGAACGTCGGTGTCTTGGACAGCGTTCGGGCTTGGCCGCTCTGAGGTGTCGTCGGAGCCGTTTGGGCTCATAACCTGTTAGCAGCTGGCGTTTGCTCTAGCGAGTAGACTGAAGACTAATGTATTTAAATGTTATGCAATGGTCATTCGACCAGGTTCGTTATGCAATCCTCTTCATGAGGAGTTTCCTACTCTGTCTCGTGCCGCACAGGATCTTCACCACGTTCGCTGTAGGTTTGGTCTTCTGTCGCTGGTCGGAGATTCACAATCTCACTGTTCACTCTAACGTCTTCTCGTGGTTTCCTCCGACTTCTGACATTTAGTTCTATCGTTTCTCGTTTGCCAACAGTACAGTTCAAAAATGAAATGGTGTCTTGCAATGACCATGTGCTGCTAAGTGGATAAGTTTTGATAAACAAAGTCGGGCCTAGTCACTCGTTAAGGTAGCAGGTTTTACAAGTGGTCTTACTCGTGTCAATTCAGTCACTCGAATGAGGATCTACTGGAGAGAGCTACGTGTTCCAAGTTCACCGTAGACCAGACTGAAGTTTGTGGCCATGAATATTCCCTGCCATTTTCCAAACTTCAGACCTGTTAGATATTGCCTCCTATGGGATTTGATGGAAGCATGATTTGGTATGCTGCTGTGTGAACGACTCCAGCCGTTCGGAGCTGCGCGAGCTCGCCTTCCACACGTGTGACACGAGACGAGATATTTCGCAGGCTGTGTAGTACGTAGTAAGGGGTGGGGTACCAAGTCATTGAGTAATGCTGAAGTGATACAGAGATATTCAGAGGCGATTAATTCAGCTAAATTGAAGAAGACAAGAGTTACTCTTGACTGTAGAGCTACAGTGATTGAAAAGCGCTGCTGGAATGGGGTATGAATAGGCCAACAATCATCAACAAGGCGCGCTATTGGTTGCAATATCAACTTAAGCTAACCAAGGTCATTGGCGGTGAGATGCTGCTAAGAGAGGAAAGACGTGTTCGGCGCGTTAGGGCTCAAACTGTGACCGCGCGTACTAGAGTCGAAGAAGAGAGATAGAACTTAACAATTGCTGGAATGTATGGACGCTTCGTAACATACTTTAACAACGTGAATGTATTTTCAGAAGTGAGATGTTAAAGCGAACAACAAGTTCTAGTCCGTCTGGGACTACATCTTGCTTGACCACACGCGTACTCGGTAGCTTCCTTGAGTCTCGTTGCTTGGCTTTACTACATGCGTGATCAATGCAGCAGCAATGCATCAGACACCATACAAAGATTGTATCAGCGTCGTCCATGCCGCCTGGAACTCACAACTTCGTCCACGTCGGTCGTGTCGCCTGCGCATCCACACACGTACCCGTCTACAACGAGGTGCAGTCCTTGTCGTCGTCACCAGCATATACAGTGGCTTCAATCCAATGGAATAAAATCTCATTCAGAAATATTTCTAAAGTATTATTATTAAATATAAATGCTAGATTTAGAATATCAAAAGCTGATCAAGAATTAGAAATTAGGCTCGAATCATTCGCTCCAATCGATACAAATTCTATTTGAGCTTCTAAACAAGTGCACGCCTTCCGTGCAGCTCCGACTGGCGCTGTCTAGAGAAGCCAGCGCAACGCGAACGCAAACCAAGACGCATCTCCACCTGCTGCGCCATTGAGCGATGGCCATCAAGTGCTCCATGCCGCAGTTTGTCGCGCGTTGCTTGGAGGAAATTGGCCTCGAAGGCCGTTGCGGAATGCCGCTGTGTGAGCTGTTCGACACGATGGACCCGGAGAGCGACGTGGCTTCTCGTCGCTACGCTTGGAGTGTGCTGCGTGGCATGGAGAAGCAGCTGAGTTTCCACGTCATGCGGCCACTGGAAGCCAGCGCTGCTACTACAACAGAGAAGAAACCAGTGTTTATTGGTGCAGAGGACATAATGCCACGACGGAAGCGGAAGTGGAAAACCACATTGCTCAAGAGTCCAAGCGTCGAGTCACCTGTGGTGAAGATGCACGTAGACAGTGAAGCAGAACGGACACCTAAGCGACACAAGAACCAGCAGTTGCAACCGGTGCTACCGTCTATGAGGCGAATTGCAGCGCAGAAACAACGTCGGAGGTTGTCGGAGTCTGATTGTGAAAGTCGAGACAGACCTGATAGTGCTAGTCGGCTACGAAAGGGTAGCAGTGACGGAAAAAGTGATGCAGAAGTGGAGAGCCGAAAGAATGACATAGTGATGAATGACGTGATGAAAGAAGACCCAGAAAAACAGGTACAGACACAGCAGCAGGAAATGGAAACGGAAGTTACCATTAAAGAGGAGGTTGGAGACGCTGCGGATGAGACTCGGTGGGTATTACGAAGTCCACGGGGTTATCGCCTCGGCGAGGAGGTGGACGTAGGTGGACTGAGTTACGAAGAAGCTATCACCAGTAATCAAGATGGTGTGTTAGGTGTAGTGGCGTGCGAAGAGCTGCGGCTAAAGTATCTGGGTGTACAAGATGCGAGTTCCATAGACAAAATCTCACCACAGTTTGACCTGTTAGAGATAATTGGTCGTGCAAGAGTGCGTGGGGAGAATGCTGCAGCTTTGACCAATTCACGGTTATTTGGAGACTCACGGAAGTTGCATTATCTGCTGGATATGTTGGTTGCCTGTAACTATGTGGTGAAAAACATCGTGACGGCCGATCAGAGGCGATTCAACATTGTTCACTTGCGGCGGTTTGCCAGTAAATTCCACCCGTCTATGATATCACCATCGGCTACATTAGCTAGTCAAGCGTTCCCGAAAGAAGTTCTAGCACAGGTCATTGCCGATATGATGAACTCAAGAGGCGAACGAACGTGTGTGTTCGCTGATATTGGGCGCGAGCTAGGCTACGGTAAACGCCACCAGGAACAACTGCGGAACTATTTCATCCAGCAAATGAACACGAAACCAAACTTTCCTCTACAACTGTTTATGGCACGATGCAAAACGGCAGGAGAGTATATTGGGCGAAAGCTGTGGTGTATCCGTCTACGCGATGGTTTATCTGGCGAGGCTACTTTATCTGGTCGACGGCGGAGTTCGTCGGTGAGTTTTGAGGACCTTGGTCCTGATGCTATAACTGTAGGCCGCCCTGTTGTCGAACGTGGTATTATGGAGCAAATGTTTGTGGCTATACAAGACCGAGAGGATGTCGGTGCAACAGTACCTGAACTTCGAGATGTGTTAGGCGTGCCTACTTTCAAGCTACCGTACAAGTTGGCGCAGGGATTGATATCAAATTACAATATTTCAGTCGAACAGGTTGTTCTAGGCAAAAGTACGATGTATCGGATGTTCGTTCCTGGGGCTGGGAAACTGGATGAAAGTAACCAGCATGATGCAATGAGCGGTAACACGAAATCGACCGATTCCAATATTGGCGTACGGGTAACCCGCGCTACTGACAAGTATAGCACACCTAAAGGAGTGGATGGCAACGATGATAGTAACGGTCAACCTCAACCGGGCACAATGATGGAAGCAACACGAGGAATGGTGAGAGCATCAACGATTGACAGGCGAAGGAACTATATCTTGAAACGAGTACAGATGGAGAAGATTGTTTCACTGCATCAATTGCGTACCGGCTTAATTGAGATGGAGCGAGTGGCAGAAGCCAGCACCATGGACATTCGCTCTGTACGGCGTATTGTTGATGAACTTGTAGAGGAGAAAAAAATGACTACAATGGATATTAACCTGCCACCAAAGCAGGTTCTTCAAAAGTCACATCGAAAGGTAAAATGCGCAGTGATGATTGGATACCAACGCAGTCGTGAAGCGATCCGCGAGTTCATTAAATCGTACGAGGAGGAGCATCAAAGAAAATACCAGGCGAATCTCATGGATCACGATAATGACGACTATGTCGTTGTGACAAATCGACGAAAAGCTCGCCACAGTGGTGGTGGTAGTGTAGTAAAGGAGGCTCACATTCAGGACACTTGTGGTCAGGAGGTTGTAAACTACAGCGCAATGTCTTACAAATTGGCACGGCTTGGACTCGCGAAGTTGCAGAAGCAAAGCCGGAGGCTTGGAATGTTTTTCGGTATGATGTTTAAGTGTCGGGCATTTCACTTCATGATATGGGATCGACTTGAACTTTTAGGATCACAAGGTGTGGTTGGCGAGTCGAATGATGTGGGAAACAAAATGAATCATGGCATATCATCTGACAGCTCGAAGGAGATATCATTCGCGCTGAAAGATGTTCTGGACCTTTTGACTGTAAAAGAATACATCCAGCTTGTTGGTGTGCCGGAGCTACTTACTGACCGAGAAGAATCAGCCGTTTGGTTAGCTTCATCAAAGGGTGCTTCGTGGGACTCGTTGCCTGACTTGCTTGTGGAAAAGCTCCGGGGTTGCGAAGCAGATCGATTCTCGAAGATCGTGCGTGTTTTGCTCGATCTGAGACTCCTTCAGATAGTGCGCGATACTTCTTCGTCCGGCCTCTTCAACGTATTCCAGACTTCCGATGACTTCGACTCAATTGTTTCAAGGGTGGCATTTGCGACGTTGTCGGGAGGATTGTTCACGATTAAGCGTCGTGTTCACATCAGTGTAAAGCAAGGAGCAAGTATATTGCACCGACTTCCATCCGAATATTCGTATGCTTATGCACCAGGGTTTTCGTGCAAAAGCAAAAGTGACCATTTCGCTGGGCGGGTTCCTCTTGAATTTGATTTCAACGAAATTGAGGATGTTAAAGCCTATTGGAAATCGCTACGCTTTTTAAGTGTTGAGGGGGCTCGGTTGGGCACTAAATCGCGTGAGCCCAATGGTGTAAGTATCAAACTTGATGGCGCTATTATGCAATCGGCCCCTTTATCGGATCATAATATTTACGTTCTAAAAGCATGGGTGCCTCACTCAACGACAAGCACGAGAAATAGCACAGCTCGAGCTAAGGCAGCAGAAGGCCCTATGCAGGTGCTGAAGCGTAAACACTATCAATCTGAGGTATCTGCCGAGGAAACGTCTTCACATAAGCGCCGCAAGTCTGCCAAAACTATCAACGGCTCAATTTCGGCGTTGATGGCTCCTATTGTCTCAAGTGAAGCCGGTGTAAGCAAGTTCCGCAAGCAAGTTGGAGTTAAGAAAACTCGTCGAACCTTGACGTGGACTCTTGAAGAGGACTTGCAATTGATAGCCCGCTACCTCGAGCAAATGTCGTGTCGCTGGTTTGTCGAAGTGCCTCTTGCACTGCAAAAGAAAGAAGAGCGTGTCGCGTTCAGGACAACAAAACTGTCTCGCACGTTAATTTCGTGGAAAGAGTTAGGGAAAGTATTCAGGAAGAAGCCAATTGAGTGTATGCTGCGTATGAACGACTTACTGGAAGCACCAGCTGTCCAAGCGAGACTGGAGAAAGCCAAAGTCACGATGACGCAAATGAAAAATCCAAGTGGAGAATTCCAAGAAGAGGTGGCTATTATGCACAAGCCGCGTTTGACAGCATTGCTATGTCGTGCGTTGCAAGTGATATTGCACGAACGATCTAGTTATTACTCTGTCCTGGCGGATATGCTCATGAGTAGCTGGAAAGAGAGTGAGGTGAAATTGGTGTGGCGATACTTGTGGTTGGCAGGAATCATTACGCGTACACCTCAAGCAAACGAAGGGAAAGATCAAAAGCAGCGAGGCTTTCAAGTGCACTCGAAGGTGTTCGAAATGAAAAGCTTGAAGATCCCCCACTATGTGATTGACACATTTTGCGAGGCAGCCAAGTACTGGTCGTTCGTCAACGAAAATATTGATGAAGCCACGATGGTTGCTGAAGAGAATGATCGATACTTTGAACACGAAATTGAAGTGAATATGCCAGCTGGACAGGCTGCTGTAGCGTTGTCTTCAATGGTTTCTGGATTTTCTCGTCTTATCCCAACTTACGCCGCTCCGGAGAAGGACTCTGTGGGAAGTTCTGAGACTCAGCGCGCGATGGCTGTAAAGGGTTTGGCAGGTCATTTGTCACGGCAGTGGGGTGGGGTGTTTCCGGAGGACTTTTTGAAAGAATATTGGTCTGTGAAATCAGTATTTGGAGTTTCTGACGTGGCGACACAAACACAAAATATTATGGCGATGCAAGCCTTTTCCAGGAGCGATGAAGTCCACCTCGAAACAGGACGCCATACCACCCCCAAGCGAAGAAAGCACGTATCGCGGACGCGGAATTCATTATCATCGTGGTTGTCAACCACACTAAACGAAGCTGCTGGATCAGGGATGACTCTCGACGAATTGGGCGAAACATTTGCTTCGTCTGAGTTTGCAAATAGAGCTGAACACAGCATTGTGCCTAGTGTGTTGATTCAGCGCGAGATAGATGAAATGATACGAAGAGGGAATGTGCAAGAGGTGAATGGGTATGCCCAAAGCCGCTTCATACTTCGGGAGTTTGCAGATCTCTGGACGCTACATCCCTATCGAATTTCAAGTGATTCGACTGCAGCGAAAGTTCACTTCACGTTCGACAAAGCCAGCACGGTTGTTGCACGACCGTGGCTTCATTTGGATGGAAGCGTCAACACCAAGATAACTCTCAAATTGAAGCGGAAGGTCGTGAATATCGTCATGTGCTGCCCTGGAATTCAAGATTATGCTGTTCACAAGAAAATGCGCAAAATTGTTAGTCTTCAGGACATGCGGTCGCTCTTAGAGGAACTAATTGCTGATGGGATCCTGTACGCTAGAGTATTTCGCGATCCTCATCCCCCCATCAACAGCATTTTTGGTCTACCAAAGACCCCTCCAAATCGCGAGGCTGACATTTTGAGCTTGTCACCCGGAAAATTGCGATACGTGGACTTTTCTCGAGAGCACCTGCACTACTTCCCATCGGTTAATTGCATGGAGCTTTTTGGTGCGGAAGCGTGTGATGCAGATCTTGGATAAATGACAGCATGGTGGTAGAATACCTTAATCCGATATTTATTTTGACAGCAATGCTACACTATGCTTCCCTGGTGTTGGTTATGAGCATTTGGTTACCGCACGATTTGACCAGCTAGGTTGTACTCGCGCGAACGAGGTGGCATTCCTGCTGTGCTCACCTTTTGTGCCCCGAGGGTCGCTAAACTCTGCCTCTTGTGTTCAATGAGGTTTTGAATCACGCTCAAGACGCTCCGCTGCTTGTCATCCAGTGTCTGCCCAATAGGAGCTGGAGTGTCAGATCTGGTCGATGATTGTCTGATCGATGAACGTTTACTGGATGAATTTGTTGTCTGTCGTTGTTGTGGTCGATCGAGGTGAGAAACCGAGTTGCGAGAAGCAATTGAATGTCTTGGTGTGCTGATACCTAGTGAAAAATGACTCAATGTCAGTGGGTTTAGTTATGCCACGGGATATCATCACTTACGATTGCTTTCGTTGGATGATTTTACCACTGACTTCTGTAAGGTCTGGCTTTCACTCTGAAGCCGCGTCAAATCTGCAGCATCAGGTTTGCTTGGTTTTTGATTGATGTCTAAGATGGGCTTGACGGTCGGAGAAATGGGTCGTTTGACGGAGATTCCATTCGTCTGTGCGAGCCGGTCATACATACTCAAGTAGGGAGAGGCGCGGTACTTCGATGGCGAGTGAGGGGCCTTGGACATATTGGGTGAAAATGGTGCTGACGGTGGTGACATCTGCACTGCACATTGATACTTCTGGAGGCCCGCTCGAGTGCGTTCATGAGTGGGTTCTATCGGAGGTGGTAGAAACATTGAGCCGTTGTATTTCGACACAGGATCTCCTGGAAGCAATGGTTGTACAGTGGTGGCAGGACGTGGCCTAATTTGCTTGTGGATCACGAATTGTTTCTTGTCATCGTAGATTCGTGCTGTAACAAACCACCAGGATTAATAACGGGTGTGGTCATAATAAGAGAATCAAGAGTGCTGCTACCGTACTATACGAGAGGGACTTGGTGGCTGTTACTTCTTTCGTCTTGTACTTGGCTGTACTGCGCATCTTCTTATCATCTAGCATGATAAGACTGGGGATTATATCCAACATGGGAACATGGTATCCGGGCTTCTGACTTAAGGGATTGCCTCGAATCGTTAAATGAGTAAGATTATAATTCAGCGATAGTGCTCTCAGCGCTTCTGGGCTGAAGGAAAGCAAGGAATATGACTGTGTAAGCAAAAATGGCGAGTTTATCAGTGCAGCACCGTATTTTCGCACTCACAACTCAATGAGGTTGTCCGAAACGTCTAGGTTCTCCAAATACTCGAGTGTTTCAAGCCCCTTTGTGTTCATAAGCCTGTATACAGTCACATTAGGATACGATTCTCCTTACTGCCTGACTACGATCGTACCTGTTGCCACTCAAGTTGACATGAACCAGACGTGGACAAAATTCGAGCACACTCACGTCATCTAGACGGTTGAATGCCAAATGTAGCTCTTGTACAAACTTCAAGCGTTGAATGCCTTGAATGCTCGCAATCATATTGAAGGAAACGTCCAGCGTCACAACCTCAGCGGGTATTGACAAGGGAATTTTGTCGATCTCATTGTTGGACAAGTCGATGGTGTCGGCAGTTGCAAACACACGAAGCGTGCGGTCAACCTGCCCTGAAGTGAGTCCTCGTCCCTGCAGTAGACATCGCTCAGTAATTTACAACATCTCGCCATGCAAGACTCGGAGCGTACAGAGAGATCGCAGTAGCGAGACTCAGCACCATCCAATCCAACGCTGCCTTGCCGCGTAGAAGCCATGAAGACTCGAATACTCGCTTCTCGACTGTCTTCACCAAGTTCGGCGCCTCCACGAGCGAAACGCACGCAACTAATTCCGTCCTAGGTGAAATACACAAATCTCTGCGCAAAGTATACACATTAATGGGTAAAATACACACAGGTATAGGTAAAATGCAGGTTTGGCAGTCAAATAATACAACATTCAAGTTGAAGTGCCATTTCGCAGTTAAGTTCGCTTTTCGTACCTAGTGCGAGTTCAGGTTCTGGCCAGCCACCATCAGTGGAAAAACCGCACGGAAGAGCTCAAGCATGGAGTCTGCTGCGCCGAGTCGAGGCGGTCGCAAGCGCAGCGGCAAGCGTAAGCGCAGCACCAGTCGTCAGAGCGAAGACGAGGAGCGCAAGACGGACGAGCCAGAGCCCAAGCAAGAAGACGAAGAAGAGAAACAGGAAGAAGAGAAGCCCAAGCAGTGGAGCTGTCCTGCCTGCACGTTCCTGAACGAGGTATCGCGCTGCTTCTGCGAGATGTGCGAGACACCAAACCCGTCCCCACCTTCAGTCGCTGCGCGCGGTCTCGGAGCTGCCTCCGAATGGAGCTGTGCAGCCTGCACTATGGTGAACCCCGCGGCCATGCGCGTGTGCGGCGTCTGTGGGACGCTAAACCCGCGTCCAGCACTACCTCCGGGTCTAAGTATAGACAGACTATCAGAAGTTCTCGGAAATGAGTCGCTCTCGTCGTCCAGTGACGACAGTGAGGACGATGACAGTGACAGCGACAGCGACGATGAGGATGAAGATACCTGGATCTGTAAAAGTTGTGACACATTATCCAGTGGACGTACGTGTCCGAGCTGTTATGCACAACGTCCAAAGGTTGCTGGTAAAAGTGAAGCAACCGCGGAAAGTAAAGAGGAGAAAAAGCAGGCACTTTTGAGAAAACGGAAACGACGAAAACGTGAGAAAAAGCTGCACGAGAGGGCCAAGATGACTTATGGAGTGTCGATTTACGAGCTAAAGAAGCTGATCTTAGAACCCACGAGCAGTTGCTTAGTTGACACGTTGCAGACGTTGACACACACTCTGGCGATGATGGATGCATCAGCCGATAATGAGTGGGCAGATGGCCCATCGTTTCTTATTCGTGGCTTTGGTGGTGGCCAATCGTCTGATACAGCTAAAGACCCAGAGCTATTGACAGTCCTAGCAGATATTTTTTGTGGTCACGAGCGAACATATTCAGTGGAAGTTCGACTTCTGGCAGTGCAGTCCATTAACTATTTGATGAAGATGGATCGGCACATGTTTGCACGGGCGAAGATGGTGGAAATTGTTGGATTATATCTCTCTGATCTTTTGGCTCAAAAAGACAAGAATTCAGGTGCGCAGAATTCTGGTGATGCAAAGAGTGCACAGATGATAGTGGAAGAATGCTTAAGCGGGTTGTCGAGTATTTGTAGTACTGAGGCGTTCGCTCTTCGTGAATTATTGGCACATAGAAATTTTGTCGGATATCTGGACTTCTTGGTGAGCCTAGTTGACGGAGACGAAGAAAAAGACGGTGGCTTTCATCCGAGTATAGTAATGACGGCGCTTGGTATTTTACAGAAGTGCTGTATGAAGTTGCGATGGAGTGGAAAGTCTACAGGTAATCAAAAGCGTGGTTCGACTTGGAACACAAACAGTAAGAAATCAAATGTTTCCTGTGCAGCATCTCCCAAGAAAGTAGCCCAGGGTGGCCAGCTAACACTGGAGTTAGCTATCAAGTTAATTGGATTCTTGCGGCATGTTTTACAGCACAAGCACGTCCCATTGCACGTGAAGGCAGCAAAGTGTTTACTGCTTATATTTCACCGGACTCCCCATAACCGTCCTGAAATCATCGGACAGCTAGTGACACCTGAAGTACTACGCAAGTTCGTTGCAGTTGTTGTAAATATCAACGGTGAAGAGTCGGAAGAATCACGTCTTGCGATGGTCACTCTATTGCTTCATTTATTTGACAACCGACAACAACTTGTCAATATGTTCGTACGGGAGAAGATTTACGCAGACCTGTTTAGTGGTATGCTGCAATTGCTGCATTCGTCTTCGACAGCTCTCCGAGGCAACGCCTTGAAACTCACGGCAATGCTCACTCGAGTGGTATGCAGAAAGCATTCATTGGAATCTGCAAGCATAGCTCCTTGTAGCTCGTTGGATGGAACTGCCCCAGGGGAAGAAGCCGCGTCTGCTTCGAAAGGGTCTGCAGCACGCTCCCCCCGGAATGGGCATAATCGTCAGCGTTTGAATTCGCTACCGGACCCAGATGTGCTATCCACGCTACTTCTTGACTTCATTCGAGCAGACTCAATTCCTGCTGTGAATGTTCTCTTGAAGGACGGCGCAGACTTGAACTTCCCCAAGATGTTTGATGTTCATGGGATCGAGATTGACAAACCACTTAATGTTGCGGTAGAGTGTGGGTCACTTGGGATGGTACGTCTTCTTCTAAAGCGAGGTGCTGACATCCACCAAGTAGGAATCGGAGGCACGGCGCTTCACGTTGCAGCTAAGGCTGGTCGTTGTGATGTCGCTGCCTTTCTACTACAATGTGGAGCACGTGTGCAATCTAAAAATCGTGAAAAGAGAACCGTTATGGATGTAGTGAACGCTACAGACAAGGAAACGAGCGGAGATAGTTCATTGGGCTCAATTCCATCTCCAATGAAGAAGTTGTTAGAGCTGCATCAACGAACTGCCGGTATGCGAGATTATGACAGTGATTTGTCAGAGAACGATGAAATGACCAGCGGTAGGAGTCGGGCATGGTTTTACCCATCAGATCATGACGACGAATATGGCGATGATGACGATGACATGGATGATGATGAACTGGAAGGTGAGGAATATTACATGGACTATGATGATGACGAAGACGAGGACGAGGAAGGTTATGATATAGGTCAGCGTGATGAGATAGGCAGTGATGATGACATGATTTACTACGATGGCGATATATCAGGCGAGGCGACACCAGCCAACAAACACCGCATCCTCTCTGAATCAGAGATGAAGATGGAAGAAACAGACCAACGTACTTCTGGTGATGACAATTCGAGTTCCACCAGACGGAGACGCGCGTCTAATGGGAGCGATAAGGATTGCCCGGATGTCTTGGAGCAGAAATCCTTTAGTGCCACCCCTGATGAGATTTATGGTTTCAGTCTCGCTATCACTCAATGTCTGCTAGCAGTGCTACACGATATGGATATCCAGAATGTGGAGCGCTCTGTAATATCTACTGTGGCTTGTGTGTTGGAAATGGCGCCATCGCAGCTTATTCGCACTTTGAAAGAAACTGATGTGGTACTTATTTTGGACACGGTACACTTCTTGCTCCAAGGCGAAAAGCATCACCAGTTAAGCTCAGACGGAGCAAACTCTATGGCCCAGTCTGCGAAACCAACACCATCTACATCAGCCACAGGAGGAGCAGCTGTAACCGTTTACAGCTCTAACTTGCCGTCATTTATTTTAGCCGTTCGTATCTTGCACGCTGTGATCAGGAAGTCGGCTAAGGAATCTTCCATCTTTCATCAAATCGAAAGAAGAGGGATCAGTGAACAGATTGAACAGTTGAATGATGCATCTGCTTGCTGGGTCAGCTCTACTCATGATGGAGCATATTCCCGAAGTCCCCGTGATACAATTTTTGGAAGAGGGCTGGATTTGCTAAAAGTGCTTCGTGCAGACATGCTTGAGAGTGGAATGCTTCACCTTCACAAGCTTCGAAACCTTGCGAGACGTTTAAAGGAGTTCTCTGACGTGTCCCCTTCATGCGAGAAGGAACTCATTCTGGTGGACTTGGTGGATCTTTTTGAGCAGCCAAACTCTATTACGACGTATGAATTCAAGCAATCAGAGCTGTTGCCTGCCGTTCTTCAGTACCTATCACCACAGGGAGAGCTAGATGAAACTAGAGCAAGAGCTCTAATGCGAGCTTTCGAATGCTGCCCATCTGCACTGAAACATCTGATTTTTCGCCTACAGAGCATTATCACTCAAGAGGAGACATTTCCGCTGGTTTCTTTCAATAATGGGAAGGGAAGAGAGCTATACCCGCTAACTCGACAGCTGAAAATTGTGTTCATGCGATCTGGAGACAGGAATGCTGGCGATACACCGCATGGAGGTACGTCCGGTCGTCCAAAGGGGAAATCGATCCACTCATCACCGTTGACACACTTCCAGTCGTTTGAGAGAACTGTCTCCCGCTGCATGCCTGTGATTGATTCAGATCTATCTTTGCTGTACCTCAATTTGGTAGGCCATTCCATCCAGAAAGTGGTGGAGGGAAAATGGAGGAAGTTTTTAGTTATGGGATACGATGACACACGGTCTCACCATCTACTCAAACCTATTGGTGGAACGGACGACGATCTCGCTGAGATGGTACTCCATGACTCCCAGTGCAAATTGATCGGAGATGTTGAGGTGTACGAAAGCATTGAATTGGATCTAGCGCTTTTTGGATCACCTGATCCTACCGGTGACAGTGGCAGTCATTCAGACAGTAAAAAGAAGCGTAAGAACAACAAACGAAAACGAAAATCCTCGGCTCAAAAGCACCAGCAGCATGAAAGTGAAGGCATCTTTGAAGTGGAAGTGAAAAATTCAGGTGTGCTGAAAATGGCAACTCTACCTGGGGCTTGGTATGCGGCAGTACTTGTGAACGATGCGGGTGAGAACCTCAAGTTGAGCGACGGAAAATATCAGTCATGTGAAGAAGCACTTGCAGCTCAGACAACTCACTCAGTGAAACTATTACCTGAAAACCGAATTGTTCGCAAAGTACCAACTAATTGTCTCCGTCCGCAGGATCTTCAGCCGCAAATGGGCAGCGTAGTTGAGGTGGATGGTTCTTTGGGAGAAATTACTCGAATCTACAGTAATGACCGTTCTTCAAGTAACACGGCAAACAAACTGTACGATGTGAAAATCAGTTCCGATATCGAAAAAAGCCGTGTAAAGAAGGATCGTGTCCGCTTCCCGCCACAACAAACCGCTACAAAATTCGCAGGTGAAGGCGATCGAATAGAAGCGATGAGTATTCGACGATTGTTTCCAGCTCGGGATAGCTCACTACTGGCAGGTAGTGTTGGTGATCGTGTGTGGGTGCGGCCTCCCGCAGGGTCATCTATCAAAAATCTCTGCGTAGCGGGAACAATCAAGAGCTTCCCTTCCGGATTGGAGTCCATCCGTGAATCGTCCACTGTTCTTGTGGATATTTCGTTTGGATCAGCACGACCCCCTCTTACTGTGAAAGTGCATCAAGATCGAGTCCTGAATTTTGCTGTTGATGGAGGTGGTTTGTCTGGTCGTGGTCCTTCTCGTTTATTGGCGGCACTGCAGATGGCATCAGCGCGCGGTGGATCTAGCAGTATGTTCGGTGGAGGACGCAGCCACGATAGTAGCACTACTGCTATTCACCGAGCGTTTGAAAGAGTAGCAGGATCATTGCACCAAAACCGACTTGGAGGAAGCTTAGGGTCTTCAGGCACAGCGATGGACCAACTTCGTAATTTGATATCAAGTAACGCCATGTTTAGTGGAACCAATGTGCCTAGTGATACAGACACTACCGGCCAAGCTCAGATTGCTGGACAAGATCCCGTATCAAGCTCGGTGCCAAATGATCTGATTGGGAGCGAAGAACAAACTGTGGAAGAAGCGTCAGCGTCCTTTTCATCCAGCGCCAAAGTCACCACACAGCGAAAATCTGCACAAGAAAATTCAACTGAAGATAGCTTGTCGATGCTGCAAACATATCTTAAGCCTCAAGGGGCAAAGCCCAAGATGACTTGTTCACAATTACCGAAAGTTAGCTTGGTAGTGGGTTTCCGCAAGTGTGACTCGAGCGCCACATCCCAGGATCGGATTGTAGTTTCGTCTGAGTTTGGTCTGGAGCGTGTTGACAAAAGCAAAGCCAGCAAGGATATTCCTGCGGCATCATCCCTCATCCAGTTGAATCCATCTACGCAGCAATTTGAGGCAAAATCTGGTGCTCAGAAGGCCTTGTTGGACGTCTTTAATTCTTACACCTTAGCGTTTGGGAATTCTCAAAAGAAAAAACGGAGGAAGCTGTCACCTACAGCTCAACGGAGGACTGTGCAAGAAGGATCTTCATGGGATATTGAGAAGTTTATTTCGTTTATGCAGGCAGTTCGCAGTCCAGAGAAATACGGGAACACTGGATCAATTTCAAAGTACTGCATTACGTTTTCAAAGTTTGCAGACCCCGAAACAAATCGAAGATTGCTGAAGGCGAATGGATTTGTTTCACTCGTTGTGCATGAATGCAAGGATTCTATAAAGTCCAAGCAGCTGTTGAAGTTTTTGCGATCACGAGGCTACTCCGAGAAATCCATTACTTCTGGAGGGTCTCACAGTAGTAGTGGGGATGACGAAGAAGAGAAGGATTCACCCAATGGTGAAAACAAGCCTGTTCACGCAAAATCGACCGGCATAAAAATGATGCGACAACCTGTAGTGCTTCGTGGGTTTCCTCCTGATCAAAATGTACTCAAGTGTGTAGAAGACCTGCGCCAAGACTACCAAGCTCGAGCTTGCTCTAACAGTGACACGAACTCTTTTGCCGCAGATGTTGCTTTGCCGCCGTGGAAACTGACGTACAAACTTTACTGCGATTTCCAAGTCGAATGGGGGGTTCAATCTTCCTCAAACACGAGTGCATCGAATTTGGTGAGCTCTGGGACTAAATCGCTAGACACTTTAGCTGTGTTGGACTCTAATCCACCTACGCGGTTGTTGTCGCATGGTATTGCCGCACTTGATGGTATGGATGTAAATAGCGCTACTGAAGCGTCTCGGTGGCTAAGCCGAATCACCATCTCACAGCCATGCAGCGGTACGCGGCACAAAGTCGTTGTGCCTGACTCAGTCGCAAGTGCAGTGCGCTTGCTCAACTATTTATTTCAGTTCCGCGCGGACGTAGCCTCTCTCGATGAAGCACTATGGACGAATCCGCGATTGTATAATAAGCTGGAGACACAAATGCAAGATGTGCTCTCAATGTGTAGTGGTATTTATCCGCCATGGTGTGATGCACTGGTGACCCATTGCAAGTTCTTCTTCCCGCGTGAACTACGAGAGAAACTGTTCCGTTCTGCATCGTTTGGCTGCACGCGCTCGCTCCACTGGTTCCGGAATCAGCTGAATATCGAGGAAAGCTCTGGTGACTCAATGTCTTCACTGGTGGGCGGCGGGATTTACAACCAAGAAATCTCCATATCTCCTATTCCGAAAGAACGTGTAAAGGTACATCGTGAAAACATTCTGCAATCTGCGGAGGCGGTGATGAAAATGCATGCGAAACGGAAAGCTATCCTGGACGTGGTGTTTGTTGGGGAAAAAGGCTATGGATCTGGAGTGACAGCAGCGTTCTACTCAACGACCGCACACGCACTGCAAGTGATAACAGAGAATGAAAAGTATCGATACTGGATCCCTGGTGAGGATGATGACGCTGCGGTGAAAGCAGAAGTTCGACGGTTTGATGGAATTGATGTCGATGACATCGCCGACGATGCAGCTGTTATTCGTCACTCGAACGGCTTATTCCCGTATCCCCACCGTACTCCAACTCCGAAGCTTATTGAGCGTTTCCGGATGATGGGTAGACTAGCAGGCAAAGCACTCATGGATGAACGACTGCTCCCGTTACCGCTATCATCACAGTTTATGAAGCTAGTGGTTGGCGAAAGTTTCGGATTAGAAGAGCTGGGCGACATTTTCTTGAGTCACGGGCGAATTCTGTACTCGATGTACAGGGCTTCAAAGAAGCTCATTGCAGGAGAACAGAATGCCCAAATTGATCAGATGGACGTCCAGGACTGGTTGGACGCCGTAGGATTCACGTTCATCGATCCGTTTTCACAGGAGCCACTGGTGGTTGGCGGAGAGGATATTGCTGTGACCGCAAACAACTTGATGTTATACGTAAGGGCTGTACTGGAATTGTGGCTTGACTCTGGCATTCATGCACAAGTACTGGCGTTCCGTGAAGGAATTAGTGAGGTGCTTCCACTGGGAAAACTGCGATTGCTGTTTGTTCCGGAGCTACTGTCGCTACTGTGTGGTGAGGAGGATATCGTGTGGAACGTGGAGTCATTGGTGAAGGAAACGAAGCTTGCGCACGGCTACACGAAAGACAGTCAACCGGTGCAGTTCTTCTTTGAAGTGCTGGACGAAATGTCAGCTACAGAGCGCCGATCGTTCCTGCTATATGCAACGGGCTGTCCGAATCTGCCGCCTGGCGGTTTTCTAGCGTTGAAGCCGCCCTTTGAGGTCGTCCGCCGAGTCGTTGATAATCTGGATGTGGACTGTGCTCTGCCGTTTGCACGTACGTGCACAAATACACTTCACTTACCGGCCTACTCAAGCAAAGCCGTGCTAGCGAAGCAGATGGCCTTCGCTATTGCCAACAGCCGCGGAGTCATTGATCGTGATTAAGCAATGCATGTTAGATGAAATGATTATTTCCCAGTTTTGTTGATCAGTATAAACAAGGAAAGTTAGATTTTTGTTTCACACTTGCCAAGCTCCTACTTCGGTGGTTTGATAGGGGTATTCTTGTTCTTAAGCACCTTGGTCTTGGTGTTGCTCGCAGCAGACTTTGAGATATTCGTTGAAGCTGCTGTGTTTACACTTGATCCTGTTTTCTTCGGACTCTTGCTTGCTGCTTTCTTGGGACTTGGCTTCCCTGTTTTGGGTGGCAGCGGCAACGTAGATATTGGTGCTACTGATGCTGGTCGATGTTCGTTCTCCCAGTCAATCAGTACTTGGCGGATCTGTACACAATTGAGTCGACTACGTTAAACCTTTGAGGAAATACCAGCACTAGTCGATCAAACTACCTCTGCTTTGGATTTGACGATGTTGTTGGCCGCGTCGAGATCGTCTTTGGCGAAATAATACGCGTTCTTGTTATACTGATTCTTGAGGCTCGGGTCGGCTCCGTTGTCCAACAAAACACGCAAACTCTTCTTCGCTTCGTGAAATACAGCGATTGCAACGGGAGTCCAACCTCGACAGTCTCGAGAATTTACATTGACTTTCCACACACGCGCAAGCATTGCTGTTCGTATTGCAGCTTCCTTCTGAGCTGTCGATGCACTAGTAGCTGTCATTTCGCGAGCTTGTACCTCGAGAGCTCTGCCCTTGGAGACTAACAATGACACCATTACCACGTGGTCGAACTGGGCTGCAAGTGCGAGTAATGTAGAACCTTTCTCGTCGCGAATATCAGCGCATGCGCGGGGGCGTTCTCCAGTCTCCACAGCTTCATCGGCAAGCTGCTCTAGTCTCTTCTCGAGATCCTCAACCTGACCTTCACGGGCGATTTCGAGCAACTCCGAGTGAATCTGCATCAACGCGAACTGCTCGCGTTCCACGTGATTCGTGATTCTCTCTTGCCATTTGGCTTCGATCACCTTCCTCCGTTCCTCAACGAGTTTGTCTGTCGTTGAAAGGTCCCATCGTGCCAAGAGAGCTTGTGCCTCTGCATGTTTGGCCACATCAAAGGCTGTTTCTCCCTGCTTAGAGCGAAGTCGCGGATCTCCTCCGCTTTCTAGAATCAACTGAATTGTTTCGAGGTGCCCATTGTATGCCGCACGATACAGTGGCGAGCGGTTTTCATCATTGCACTTGTTTGGGTCAGCTCCACGCTCTAGCAACAAACTCACAATGTTCTTGTGTCCTTGACAAGCGGCTTCTGACAGTGCAGTATGCCCATGACCATCCTCACTTTCCATGTCATAATTCTTGTCTAGACAGCTCACAACCGTGTCCAGCTCGTTGTCAAAAGCTGCCTCTACCAGTTCCGTGCTATTTCTCTTTGTCTCCTTTGCAACACCAAGAAGTTTCGCAAAGTCGGCACTAGCGCCAATATCTGTCTTGCCACCTTCTGACGCCACGTTCACATGGATAACACACATCTCCTTCGCCGTTGCAGGTGGCGGTGTCTCTGTTCGACAGAGCACCACGAGTTTGAAGTGATCATTGATAATAAATTCCGTAGTCTCAGGATCGCCCTCATTTGGTCGTAGTAACTTGCTAAAAACTTCCGGAGAGAAGAGTTGCTGGCGTGAGTAAACTTCACGTGGAAAACTATCAGGAGCGAAGAATTGTTCGAGCTCCAGCGTCCCTAACGTGTCGAAATTGATAATTAGCAGTGAGCCATGTTTCAACGCACCTACGAGGTGTTGTCGCAATGAATCAGGCGCCATGTCAGTCGGGTTGGCTACCATGAGCATCGTGCCGCGTTGGTACTTGAGGAACCGCGTAGCTTGGCCACTAGGATCTACCACCAGTGGGAACTTCTCCACCACATACACTGCTGTATCTATTGCATCCGTCAACTCCTTGAGAGAAACATGCATCGTTCTTCTCTCATCAGTACCATCACCTTCCTGTGTAGCCATCTCGATAGAGCTATAGTTATAGCGAACAAGTTGAAGTGAAGTGTAGCCATGTTATGTCACTAATACGAGGTAAACGACGTCTCCCTCTGTAAAACGATCGCATGCTTCATTTTACGATGTCGTTCTTCGGGTATCGGAGCTCTTCGAGTCGAGCGACGCAGCAGGAGACGCACCTGAGCGAGCTCGAACGGCTGTAAGTAGCGCATCCATCTTCTTCCCTGTTGTTTCCTCTCTGTAACCCTCGAAATTCACACTCGGAACATGCTTGTGGACTACAGGAGAGGGCGTCAGCTGGCGAGTCTTGTGCGTGCAGGAGGTCGAGCCAAGAACCAGCAACAAACGACCTTCGAGGTGCCTGTAGCCGACACGTCACGAGGTCCACTCACATTGCAATTGTACGCTGCATTTTGATCTAGAAATTAGCAAGAGAAAACACTAAAATGTAGTGGATTGTTTTTCTTGCAGACAACTGCCATCTGAGTTCCCTGTCAAGGTGCCACGACTTAAGGTGAAGAATGCATTGATTGCAATAATTTTGCAGTATTTTATGGTGAATTGCTAATGGAATTTCATTATGCAGGCGTCGGTCCCAGTGCAACATCGGTGGCTGGATGCTGCGGGCAATGTCCAGGGTCATCCGGATCTCAACAAGTGGACGGCGCACTCGGATCTTGGACGGATCGTCACGGAGATTGTCACGGAACTCCGAGCTGTAGCGAGCAGTGCATCAGCGAGCAAGCCGCCAGTGTCTCCGGCGAGAAGTAGCTCGCCTGCACCTGCCGCGTCGTTGTCGCCGTACCCTGGATCCAGAGGTAGCTATGCATCGCCTAACCGACAGTCGTCACAGGCTCAGGTTCAACAGCCAAAGCAACCACCACCGGATACCAGTAAATTGCAGCGTACACAGATGCCTGTAATCCCTGCGATCTTCCCGGAACTCGAGGAACTTTCGTAAGTTTGATGCTAGTGTTTATGTTTGTATAGTGATGCTGGACTAACGTTTTGTTCTATTGCAGAGTTTCACAGCTTGAGAAACTAAACTCCGACAAACATGCTCTCAATAAGTTTGTAAAGGCGTTGACTTCTGTGAAAGAATTCACACAGCTGCGAGACGAGGTCTTGCACAGCAATATGGGCATTGCCAAGACGACTCTCGCTTACGAGAGCGAGCTGCGGGAGCTCCAAGAAGTTGTTGAGGTACAACGGGCAGAACTGCGTGCCGCGCAGCAGGCACTTGCCGAGAAACAGGCGCGACAGCAGCGCATTGTTGCAGTACGTAAGCTTTCCATCCATTTTCAATTCGAGTCCTAACGTACGTTGTTGTTTGCTGTGCAGCGCCACCGACCAGATGCACTGCTGGAACAGCTCGCGGCAGCAGCAAAAGACGTAGACAACGAGTCGGACGAGATCGCCACGCAGTTCTCCCACGGCGACATCGACGTGGCACAATTCACCTCCACGTATCTACCTCAACGCAATTTGTACCACGAACGGACGCTCAAGCTCGCGCGGGTGCACCAACACTAGCAAGCTTTTGACAAGGAAGAATCGATAGATATTTTGTTGTTATCGACTGGCATCTTCAGTTGCGGAACTTCCAGTCCTGTCGACACATGGGGCAGTGCTGACGCATGGACTGCAGCGACTCGAGCCACTTCATGAGGCAGTGCATGTGGAACGCGTGGTTGCAGGCGCCCCACACGGGCGGGCAACCGTCGCCAGGCATCGTGCAGTCTGGACAGCACGCTTCGAACGCATAGCGACAGATCCCGCAGCACTCCTCGTCCACTCCCCACGTCCACGTCGCCACGCCATGCCACCTCTTGATCGTCACTTTCATATCGTTTCTTTCAATACAAGTCAAAAGGCTGAAATACCGGTTTCTCGTATGTTTCTTGCCAGATGACACTTTTCCTTAGACAATAATCCACCGGTAATACCGGTATATCGGTACCGATAGCCACGTGCCAGAAAGCAGAAAGTGAGGCATCATGGCAGCGCATCGGCTGCTGGTGCTGCTGGCGCTCTTCAGCGGCGTATTAACCAGCTTGTACATCTCTGACATTGTGTCCACCAAGAAATATGAGTCTGCGTGTGAGATGACGTGGTCGTGGCCCGTGTACGCGCCCGTAACGTGGCGCTCCGTGCCTTCCCACCCCAAGTACTCGCTCTACCGTGTGGATATGAAGATAGCACGCGAGTCTCTCTCGGGTATCCCTGTGCTCTTCGTTCCTGGTCATCTAGGCAGCTACAAGCAGGCGCGTTCATTGTCCCGCCACCTCTGGGACGCGGATGAGACGCTTTTCGATTTCTTCGCTTTGGACTTTGCGGAGGAACCCGCGGGTCTCAATGGAAATTTCATCACGCATCAAGCTACTTATTTTAATGATGTCGTGAGGGCAATTCTGAGAGAATACAAGCGGCAGAACAAGAAGAACAAGGAGCAGACGGTCATTCCAGACAGTGTTGTCATCGTGGCGCACTCGATGGGTGGAATTGTGGCTCGCACAGCGGAGTTATTGCCCAACTACAAGAAGAAATCGATCCAACACGTCGTGGCTCTAGGTGTGCCTTATGAACAGCCGTCATTTCCGTTCGATGCAGAGATGAATGCGGTTTACGACAGGATGCACTTGAAGAAGAAGGACGATGGAGTTGTGTATGTGTCTGTTGCAGGAGGACACAAAGATACTCTCGTGCAGACGCCCCGGACAGGTGTGGATACCGTCGCAGAACCTTCACGTGCCTTTGTGGCGCTGGCATCAGCGATCCCGACGGTGAAGACACCTGTGGATCATTTTTGCTTGTTGTGGTGTCATCAGTTGTTGAAGGTTGTTGCCGAGAGTTTGTACAAGGCTGTGGATCTTGAGACCAGAGAGCTCGTAAGTAACCCAAGTGTGCGTCTTGCAATTGCTAAAGAGGTGCTGCTTGGTGGAGTGAAGAGCGACGATAATGAGATTGATACCACTGCGAACGTCTCGTTGCATCGCAGTTACGTGCAGGATGGCTACTACCCTGGGGAGTATACTGGTTACGCGCTGTTCCTGCCACAGTTCTTAACGAATTTGCTGCGCACAAAATTCTTGACGGCGATTGTGATCATGTACGCTTTGGCACTGCAGATTTTCTATGCACAAATCGCCCAGTGGCAGACCCGCTTCAATCTTCAATCAACACCATCGCCACAAGACCTCAGTCAGGAGAATTTCCCATCATTTACCTCAAAGTTGCACCCCGCGGGACATACTCCTGTTTTCCTGAAAAACGTTGCCACTACTGTCTCAAACACTTTCCTAGGCAGATCCAACCCTGGGTTAAACAAGATGACGACGGTGGGTACCGCTGTACTGACTCTCGCTGTGGCGGGCGGGGCAGGTTACTTCGGATATAGCAAGATGTCGGAAGCTGACGGTTTGGTTGTTCCTGCCACAATGGCTGCTGAGATCATCATCCTATACGCCTACGCGCTGGGTTTGCTGTACGTGTTCACAGTGCTCTTATCACTGCTGCAACGCTTTGTTGTATCGCCAATTGTTTCACTTCTTGACAATGTGACTGATCGACTCAATCTTCATCGCTGGATGATCATCGCTACCATCCACGGGGCTGTCCAGGTTTTGGGATACATTAAAAGTGCATCATCTGTGGAGTCTTCCAGAGTGTTGGGGCTGCTGGTACTGGCGTCGTCCATAGTTTTTGTTCTGTACTTGCTGGCACTGGGTGGAAATAATGATGGAACCTCGGACCAGCTACGCATGAAGCGTTCGCTGTTCGCAGTACTGTGTCTGTCCATTTTCCCATGGGTAGGAAAAGTGGCGTACTTCGCTGGTATTGTGGGATTGCCGCCGTCAGAGCTCTCGAATGATCTATTGATTGAAGGTGGATCCTACATCGTGATTTTGAACCTGTTCACGTATCTTATCAGTTTGTCAATCGACTGCATGATTCCACTGCCTCCGACGGCTTTCTTTGGAGCTTCGTCAGGACAAGACGCGGCATCTCTGTACGGAAAATCGTCGAGCAGTTCCGCTAGTAGCGTCAAGATTACGGCTGAAAACTGCCCGAAATGCATTTTCGAGGATGGTGGTCCTGGAGCTGTTCTTGTAGAGTATAGTGACCGTACGACTCGCCGCGTTGTGGCTGGCAAAACTGGCGAGGTGGTGTACGTGGGGCCGACGTTCCGGGTTGTATCTTGCGATTGTGTGTATCGGTATAAGAACTCGCGGGATTTCTGCGATTTCTGCATTCGATCTTGTCGATTGTGTGGAGGTGGAAATGGAAATTTCCAGGAGGCCGCCAAATACAAGGACTTCCTTGAAGAGAGCAAGGTGGACTTGGCCATGCATGCGCTGGTACCTATGACATTCCAGATCTGCGCTGCGGTTCAGGCTACGTATGGCTTGTATCGAGCGCATATGTCGTTCTATCTCACGCCTGCGTGTGTGTTGGCGCTTGTCATTTATCACATCGTGCTTCGTCATCCTATTGAGGCTCGACGCATCAAGAACAAACAGCGCAAGAAAACAACAAAAAAGAAAAAATCGTCGAACAAGTCTAAGAGCAAGTCAACTACGACCGCAACGACCACGTCTACTACTACCAGTACCACGGCCACCAACGAGACCACTTCGCGCAACAAGAAGAAAAAGAAACGCAAATCGGGAACGTCGTCTACTTCCTCTGCATCACCACTGATAGAAGAGGTTTCTACCTCATCCTAGAACGTCTCCTATCCATTTAGATAGACTTCACGACTACACTCTTCAATGTACTCTTTCGTACAGTTACTTTTTCTTCTTGGCCTTAACATCCTTACCGTATGTCACGGAACAGTATTTGGCGCTAATGCGATACTTGGTGCTCAAGTATTCCAACACTTCGTTTACCATCTGACCATGGATCTGAATCTCCTCTCCTTTGCTCTTGTCTTCGGATGCCTGGGCCGCAGCACTACATCCCCACTTCTTTTGCGCCTCCTTAGCAAATGCGGCACCATCAATACCAAATTGCTGGTAGAACGCGATGCACGTCACTGTCGTGTTATTCCGACGCTTTAATTTTTCAGCGTGAATTGTAATCGGGCGCAAATTTCCACCATGGAACTTCGCAGCATGCGTCGGGAATAGCTTAATTCGATGGTAACGCGTGCACTTGGACAGAAGCAGGTCTAGAATATCTGGTCGCGCGAGGCGCTCTGGGTAGCCACTGGGAGGGACTTTCTTGCCGAAAAGTGCGTCAGTAAGCTGACCATTTAGCCGCACAAACTTCTTGTTTCCAGGATCTACCAGTCCTTGACTTTCAACATACTGAGTAACCAAGTCCCGTATCTCCACAGCGGACCAGTATTTCTGTAGCGGCTGCCCGGCAGAAGTGTTCGGTAAAATAGACGGAAGTAGTGTCTTGAGTGCAGGTGACAGACCTATACTTTCCTCCACTTCAGGTGCGTACTGACCTGGAACAAAAGCAGGTAGTCCTGCAGCTTTGTTGGCAGCAGCCTGTTCTTCTTGCTGTGCTTCTTCATCGGTCTGATAAGATTCGTGCGACAGTACATCCCTGTTCAATAAGCAACGTAATAGTTAGAGAAAAGCCCCCTACGTGGAGCGAAACAAGTAGTCTACGTACGGGTGGCGTCTGGATATAGCTGTGATCGACTGCACACCATCGTTATCATCTACAGCCAGCAATCCATGCGCTGCCATAGCCTTTAGAAACACTGACAGCTTCTTGAACGAGCTATGTTTAATGTTCAGTGACACACCCGCACGGCGACACGGTAACAACACATTGGCATGAAATGAGCTGGCCAGCATGGGCAGTTCCTTCTCACGAATCCGCGAGGTCCTTAGCGCCTGTAGCAGCGCTGCCACATAGTAACTATCCATCTGCTCTTTGGTCACCTCTTCCTCTTTCGTCTCTTCCTCCTCCTTCCTTTCGTCTCTTCCTCCTCCAACTTGATTCCCTCTAACATCACACCAGTATCTTCCTCTTCATCTCCAACCGACACCACTCGATCACCTAGAAACCCCTCATTAGGTAGTGTCTGCGGTCCCATCTGCCACAACGAGTCGCCCACAACGTGCCAGAGCTTCAATGCCCTCCCTTTCTTCCCACTACTTTCCACTTCGGCTGCATCTACCAGCACCTCACCCACACCAATAGCACAAGGATTGCCTCGAGCATAAACAGCTCGAAGTTCTCCCTTCCGGAGCGACTGGAGTTGCTCCACCGACGTAAACACCACACCAGGCAGCATTACATCTGCACCACGGAGCACAAACTCACTCACAGGAGCATGTACCACCAATGGAGGCAGCAAAGCAGGCGCTCTCCACAGAGCGTAAACACTGAAACAAAGATCTCCTTTGCCTGTAATATCGAATATCAATGGCTCTTTGGTCTCCTCGGCAGCGAATACAACGACTCGGGATGGCGCTTGGAAGCTGATCTTCTTCACCGACGCCTTGGAAGCCAGCAATTCCTTGAGCTTGACATCATCAGGACCGTCGCAGGTACTCTTGAAACAGTCGGCCACGTCGCGACGAAGCTTCTTGGCGTCCTTGTTCTTGAGCAACACGTTGCCACTCACCTTGGCAGGCTTAGCGAACATGGTTGAGTATTTTTGTCTGCTTGGTTGAGGATGCATAGTAAATCCTTCTGTGATTGGTGGGAATTTTGCCCTATCAAATAAGGTTTTACTAAAAAGTATCCACTTCAATTACTGCATTTGATATTTTGCCAATACGACCAAACACGTTTAAATAAGCGACACATCTACACTGTACTAATCTAAATGATGACAACGGAAGATCGAGTGGAACCCCAGCCGCTCTCGAAATTTACGTGAGCGGTGCTATCGATTTCATCCAGATCGAGTTCCAAGTCTTCATTGACACTTTGGACGTCCATACCCGTCGTCACTCCGGACTCCATGTCTTCCCAGTTGCCACTAATGCCGTAGTCTTCGAATTCATCTGTCTCGGCTAAAGATGGTTGAGACTCGACGTCATGCGAGAGCAACTTCCCTGTTGAGATGCTCTCCTCCATGATGGCGAACCACTTCTTGTTCCGTCGGAACCGCCGTTTTTGACTGCGTTCTGGGTTGCCAAAGCCACGACCAAGCTTTCGACAACCACAAGCAGGCATTTCGGCACCTCGATGACATGCAGTTGTCGCGCTCCGTCTTTTCCCAGCTGGTGGAGAGAAGCAACGCGTGGAAATTGGTGAGTCCGTGGCCCGACGACGCTGCTTGTTTGAACATTGACGGCGCCGACCACTCCAGATAGTATATGGCACTCGTTCATCAGTGAAGTCAGCGCTCAGAGGGCTTGATGAACTCTGGGAAGGGCTATCTGGGGTAGCTGGTGCGTACAAATCCAACACATCCGAGTCGAAGTAGAACAACTCGGACTTTTTGCGGAAAGACTCTTGGTGCTGGGAGTGATGCAGAAAACCTGCACTCATCAGCGAGTTTCCCATGCGATAAGCCTCTGACGCCGAGTCCACAAAGTCTAGCTCCAGCATACGCTGCATAAGAATTTGTCCATTTACCATGGATGGAGCTTCGGAGCGCTCAAGTGTTGTAGCCAGTCCTAATGCAGTTTGCGCACTGACCTCTTGCTGAAGGGTTTCAAGCGCGGTGAGGATATACGTCGCGGACGGCCGACGCTCAGGTTGCTGATGCCATGCTTCTGTAAACAATCGACGTAACTCAGGGTGTAGCGCGGGGCTGAGAGGGGGTCGTTCACCGTTCAGAACACTGTCAAATACTTGGAGATGGCTTCGAGTTGCCTCTGGGTATTTGGGAACGAGAGGATTAGCGATGTCCCATAACGTGATGGCAAGCGAATACACATCCGCGGCTTCCCCATATACAGCAGTGCCAGCCTTGCCCTCAATTAACTCTGGAGCCATATAGTCCGCTGTTCCACGTACAGTCATTGGATTCCGTCCACGATCACGCATGGACGGTCTCAACGATATAGGTGGAGGCAAAACCTGAGCCGAGGTGTTTGGCGTCTGAACCCCCAAATATGATTCACCAAAGAAAACTGTTGCTGATGTTGCTGCTGTCACTGCTGTCGTCGAATAGTCCTCTACTACTGGTTTTAGCTTGTCACCTTTCTGCCCCGTGGGAACACTGCGAGATTCACCGAAGTCTGTGAGTTTGCAGGTACCATAGTCGTCAACCAAGAAGTTTGATGGTTTCAAATCACGATGCAGGAAAGCTGGTGTGAAGCTGTGCATGTACACAACTGCGCGCGTAGCGTCAATCATGTAATTTAGATCGATCAGCAACTGTTGACGCTGCCGTTGTCGGTCTTGGGAAGTGGTGTCTTGTTCAAGCTCTTCTTCTAGACTTCGCTGGTGCAGTAACCTCAGCCTAGCACTGGCGCGTGTAACATCTTCAAGTGAAGCTCGACAAAGTTCTGAAACAAGACACACCGTTGGTGGACACACGCACATACCGTAGAAGCGAACAACGTTCGGATGGTGCAGAGCGCCACATAACGCCGCCTCATGCGAAAATTCAGCCACAACATCTTCAGACAGCACACGTGGTGTGTAAACTTTCACTGCAACTTGGATCTTAGAGTGAAGTGTACCTCGGAATACTATTGCATTAGCACCTGCACCAATCTTTCGCTGTAAAGCGAGATATGCGAAATCAATAATTTGTTTGCGGTGCATTTCAATAAGAACGTGGAGTCCTCGAGATGACACGCGCTCATGGAGATAGTGATACTTTTGTCGAAACAGCGATTGAAGGTGTACAGCACGTCTCCCGAGGCCTCTCCAATGAGCTGTATCTGCCTTGAGTACTCGCCAAATTACTACAGGAACTAAAGATCCCCAGAAGATCCCTGCCAGAGTCACTGTGAATGCAATGTCTGTGAAGTCAGGTCCTTGGAAAATGAGCTGACTGTATGTTAATCTCAACACGTAGTAAACCCCCACAAACACCGCATACTCGCGCAAAGTCTTCTGGCTAGCTCTTTCCGATGGCCGTAAACACACCCATCCAAGCACCACCAACGGCAATGCTCCTGTCACCATCGTCACGTAATGTGCTGTCTTGTTGTCTGTCACCGAATCCACCACCCACACAATCGGGATATTGTAAATTGCCAATAACAACGAAAGCAATGATGCTCGAGCTAAAGCTCTCATAGTAACAGCTCGCTGTCTGAGGTACAACACTGGCAACGCAATCACAAAGAGTCGTCCGCTGTAATAACCTTCGGACTTGACGCGTCCAGAGTTCCCCAGTCCTGGTCCAAATATCAACATCAATGTGAAGCTGACAGTAAATAGAAACGAAACTGCAGTAAGCAGCCACAATAGCGGTTGGAACGCCGGTAAGAGTACTCTACGGGCTGCTCTGGAGTCGCCTCGCAATGCACCGGACCGATGATATCGCATGTAGACGACGAGCCACGCACAGAGCACGAAGATGATGCCGTAGCCCAGCACCATGGCCCCCAGCAGCAACCGGACGCGCAGCATGACCGAGTCCATGCGTCGATCTGCCGGGAGATCGTCGAAAAGCGTCGAATTCTCGTCCTATCGACTTGTGCTTGTAGGTTGAGCGACCTGAGAACAAGATATCCGAGCGAAAGTCGGTGTGGCGCTGGCCTGTCCTCGCAGCTTTGCGCTACGCTCCCGTTCCTTCCAGTCGCAGCGCTCTCTCGCGTCGCTTCGTTCCAGAGGAACGAATACAGGCCTCATACTTGAGCTGAACTCAACTGCCCATGTTCGCAATATTCGTAACCGCAGCCGTTCGTGGTAATCCTCTTGAAGACTTTTGATTGGCTGAGACAATTGTAAATAACATTTGATTGGCTGATGCAACTCGGCTTATTGGCATTTAGCAGGTTTGGGATACAGTATAGTTGCATGTTACGTGCATGTCGAAGTTGTGTTTACTTTTTATAGTTCTCGTCAGTGGCGGACTCACCTGAATTCACAAGTGTATGCAACGTAGGTGCGCTTCAACGTTTTCATAGCAATGGCTCTACCCCATTCCAGTCCACCGTTGCTCGAGGCCACTTGGTTCGAAGTACCAGATCGAGTGGTGGAATGAGGTCGTCGTGGCTCACAGCTGCACTTTGTTCGAGTGCCAAAGTGTCCACAGTAAGACGAATTTCTTCGTCCTGGTTGGCGAGACCGTCGTAGTACAGTAAGTCAATGTTCGATCGGGTTTCCAATTCACGATCTTCCAGTGTTCGTGAGTCTGCTGCAAACAGAACCGAATAGTGCGACTCGCTGCAGACTACCCAGACATTCACGCGGGGTTGCTTGAGGTACGACCCCACGGTGAGGTTCTGGTAGGCTTCAAACAGTGAGAGGAACCCGATCACCGACTGCGACGAAATACCACGAAGCACCACGGCGTCAGGGTCCGATACACTCGAACCTTCTAGTACTTGGTCTCCGTTGAACACATTGCTACGTGCGCAGCCGCAAAGCAAGAGATTCACGATTTCTTGCGTGCAATAGTCGTGTGCACCGATCAATTGACCACCTGAATCTCCAGTGAGTTGATCCATTTCACCTTTGATGGTCTCAACTCCCTTGGTGAGCAGTACGGAGAAGACAAATTGCACAAGACCTGAACCTTTAGATTCCATGAATTTCGGCAAGTGCGCAGTAAGTATCTGTCGAGTTTGTTCTTCACTGGTTGCAACGTGCAGCTTTAAGCCACTCATGAATCTGCGTTGGCCACCTCCACCATTGTCTTTCACAGCAACGACACACTCGGTAACCCAAGAAGCTTGTGCAGCTTGCCAGAGGATGTGGGCCAAGGCTTGAACCAATGCACGTTCTTGGTGAGGGACGCTAGGCTATATGTTAGAGGACAGACCACATTAGGTTTCTAACGATTTAACTTCAGATTCAGTAGCGGCAATAGACGAATATGTACGTACGTTCTTCCAGTGGACGGGAGCATGTTGCAGAAGGAAGCGTAGGACGTACCCTTGTACAACTGCCAATATTCCACAAGGTCCACCCTGGTGCTGAATCAGTCCGTACTGGAGATCTCTTGCCGTCGAGAACACGAAGCCCTGGAAATACCATTGGGGAAGGAAACCAAGTTTGTCAGCCACAAGATGCCATACAATGTTGCCAGCGCCAACACAGTATGCATTTTAAACTCACCTGTTCTTCCCAGTGGCTACTGAACGCTTTCTTGCCTGTGCCAAAAAGTAGCTGCTGCACTGCTGCAATGTCCGACGCAGTCAGAATTCGTGTCGTGCCGCTGACAAATGAGGAACCGAGATTGCTGTTTGTCCGACTTGTTTGTGCTCTGTTTGTTGTTGGCTGCTCGACAACTGTTCCCATGTCCTCACAGTCTTCCATCTCAAGAACTTCAGACGACGTGTGCGAGATTTTGGTTTCTGGCATTGCGGCTCGACGGGATATAGCGAAAGTGGTGACAGACCCTGATCCTTCTGAAGCTTCTTTGGGAGTTGAACCACCCTCAGATGAATTTCCGTTAGCTGGCTTATCATTTCCGTTGCCCTTCGCGAGTTTATCGCAAGACTTCTTTATGCTCGGTTCAGCCTCACCGGGGTAATTCTTGCTACTGGTGCGCTTACGACGAGGTGACGCCTTCTTGGCGGCTGCATCGGCTCGCTCCTGTTTGAGGTCTTTATACTTGAAATAGCAGTGTTTCTTCGTCTTCCCATTGCCCACCAAGCCTGCGATCTGTTTCCATCGTGCATTTTTGTCTTCTGTAGAGCTCGTTTTTTTAATTGCCTTCTTCAATGCACTGACCTCTTCCTTCGTCCACGCAATATCAGGTTCTGTCTCGCCATCTTTAGTTGTCGGTGTCCCCGGACGAGTTCGTTCACGACTGCTAGAAGATGACTTGTCCTTGCTTTCGCTTGTCTTGTTGATCATGAATTCCAATAGGCTTATACTGCCCTTCTTAGCCATCTTTTTCGCTTCCATGTCGTTTGAAAAGCGCTCGCTTGCAATTGCGGACGTACGAGAAGTTGAAGTTTTCTCCATAAAAGCATCCAGCGCTCGCGGGCAACCCCAACTCTTCAGACAATCCATCACAACCAACTCTGCTTGACGTGTGGCATCGGCCATTTCAACCGAGCTCTTGGGCTTGTGAACAAACTCTTCACAATGACCTACCTGATCGTATTGCCCATCTGCCTCGACCCACAAAGCTGGTTCATACCTATTTTTGAGAGAGCTACACTGCATCCAGACAACCAAGCACAATCTCATGTGACTATGCACAGCAACTGTAAAACACCTTCCAGATATACAAGCACAAACTTCATTAAAATATCACCAACATCCTTTTCTCCAACGGCACTTTCGTCACGCGTATCAAACCTCATCATCTATTGTTGCATGCATGCTGCAGTCAAAGGAATCAGTCCAATTTACGACAACAATTTTGAGCCTGACTGTCAACACACAACGAAACACTCAGCATTAGGAATTCGCACAACCTCACCTCTTCTGTAAGTATTGTATGCTTACCTTTTGTTTTCGGTCTAGGAATCCAGCATGAAACGCAACACTTTCATGACCGTGTCATTAGAGAACAATAGGACTTGCCTTATCGGATACTCATGACGCTCGACAGCGACGAACTGCCCAGCTCAGCCGTGCTTGAGCCGGCCTTCCGTGCCTTACGGTTGGGACCGAATACCTTCCAAAATCGTAGTGTTTCATCGGCTGCGCCGGAAACAACCGTCTCTCCATCAGGCGAAGCTGCCAAATGAAGCACACGGGACGTATGACCTGTGAGCTCCTTCACCTTGGTCATACTCGGGTATTTCCACAAACACAGTTCATTCTGCGAGTATCCATGTGACGACAGCAGCTCCTTCTCCGTGGTAGACCACAGCAGTGAGCATACCTGCGATCCTGTATCGACAGAGTTCAACATAGCACCATTCGTGGTGTTCCAAAATTTGATCGTACGATCAGCTGTACCACCGCCAGTAGCTAGAAGGTTGCGCTCCCAAGGACACCACGCAATCGCTTTCACTGCTGCTGTGTGTTGCTCTAGCCGGTGTGCAGGAGTTTGCATGCTACTGCTAGTGCCAATGCTACCTGCCTTCCATAGACACAGTGCGTTGTCATTACCGCCTGACGCCAACATCGTACCATCAGGAGACCACTGTAATCCGCACACTTCCTGTTCATGGCTCGTCAATGTCGACAATTGGTGTTGCCGTGCACGGACATCGTGGTGAATAATAGTGCTGTCACGAGAGCCTGATGACAGCACGTAGCTGTTCCACGCCAGGGCACCCACGCGTGATGAGTGTCCGTTCATCGTTCGTACTTGACGCGAGGCCGTGACATCCCACAGTTGAACAACAGACTCACTCGTTCCAATCGCCAAATGTGCTGATCCACCCGCGGCATCACTCCATTGCACCGAGCTCACATACTCGTCACCATCTAGGGCCATGAGCTCATTAATCTCGCCAGAAACTGCGTTCCAGAGGTAGACACATTGGCCCAGTGCCACTGCCAGGACATTGTTAGCTCCCCACGACAGCAAATTGAGGTAGTAATCGTTCATCAATTCTGGAGCATCCAGCACCTTGATCGGTGCTGACGGGACGTGGCGGTTAAGCTTCTTCGCCGCCGCAGCAGGTACGACACTCACCTTGTTATGTGAGAATCTGGCTTGCAATGTGGACTTGAACGAGTCTGGTGGAGCCACAGCCGGCTTCGCCTTTGTAAATTTGAGGATCTTGTGGTTTGAGTCGTCCTCCTTGCCCAGCAGCGCGCTGGCCAGTCTCTTTTTGTAGATCTGCTTCTCCTCGTCTTCAGCTGTATTGCTGGTGCTCGAGTCTCCTGATCCACTAGTTCTGCTCTTGTTCTTACTGTTGGTAGCAGCTTCAATAGCAGCTGCTGTGTCGGGCGAGTTGCACTGCACTAGGTCCAAGTTCATGGCACTTCGCGTTGGGATGAAGCGGTCTGAAGCCTGGAGAGAAAAACACACGAAATAAGATCATTTAACCTCCGTTCTCAGTACTAAAGCATGATTAAACAGCTACTGACGCTCTTGTTGCTGCTAGTACTGCAGCTAGTGGCATTTGAGACGTCTTTCCTGCTCTTCTTCGCGCTGGAGACACCCAAAGTGCTGTTCTTGTGACTGGTCGAGGGCTTTTGGACATCTGATTCTGACGCATTGTGCGAGCGTTTACGGGAGACTCCGCGACTTGGGGGAGGACTCGCGAGCAGGGAAGACGACGACACACGCTCGAGACGCCGCACTTCAGTGCCAGGGCTCGCCATCGCTTAGTACCTACGTATTGGGACTGGCAAACTTGAGATTTTCAAGGAAACTTGAAAGTTTGAATTCAGTGTGCCTTTTTTCTGCTCTAATAGAGGTGTACACATACAATTATGTAGAACACACCAACTTTCTAGCTTTCTAGAATCTAGCCACTTGGTAACGTTCCAGATCCGAAGCGCTTTAGTCATGGAGAACACCGCAGAGCCGCCTGCTGCTGAGATCTCGGCGCTGCAGTCGAACATCAAGACCAAGGGAACTAACAGCTACTACTACGCCCACAAGAAGCGTGAGGACGTGGAGGTTCACGAGTGGGACGGAAAGGCGGCGCCGCGTCTGCTCAAGACGCAGTCCGTGGATGCTTCGGAGGCCGCAGAGATGACAACAGCTATCACCAACTACGCGTGGGCTGACGGCAAGAAGCGCGTATCTGTGTACCTGAAGCTGCCGGGTATTGGCGAGCACAAGGAAGAGGACACGCACATTAACTGGACAGCCACGAGCCTCACGGTCAAGATCAAGAACTACGAGGGCAAGACGCGTCTACTGTCGGTGACCAAACTCTACGATGAGATCTCGGACGTCAAGACGAAACGCAAAGAGGACCAGCTCGTGCTGCAGCTCGTCAAGGCCAAGGAGTTCAGCTGGCACTCGCTCAAGAAGGACGCGTAGATGTCTGGAGAGCTCTTCACCTACAAGAGAAGACAAATGTAATTAGAACAGACAAGGAGTGGAGTAGGCTACAAACAACAGCAGACGCACACGGATCTGGAAACACGTACTCGGATTTATCTATCGGGTGGTTTATCTAGTGTTGGTGCCATTTTACTCGTATCGCACGTCCGTGGTGTAGAGGATTTCACTAGTGTCATCCACAAGTTGAACACGGAAATACGTTCGTGTCATGTGCACGAACATGAAGCCATGTGTCAAGGCCGCGTGTACAAGGTCTGGATTTGCGCGAGCGTCGGGTTGCAGGTTGTGGATTCGATAACCACCAGCACCGGAGACGAAGTAGTTGCGGACAGAGCCGTCGGTGTCCACCTTGCGAATGTGCTGCATGGAGTGGTCGTGGCCATTGAAGTATGCATGCACCTTGTACTTCTTGAGTATTGGATCCAACATGTCAATCAACTCGGGTGTGTCTGCATTCCCTGCAAAGCTGTACACACCCCAATGGCCCATGACAATCGTCCACATTTGTTCTACACCTGCTGGTTTGTCAGCACTCAGCGTTTCCTCAATCCACTCGTACTGCGACTGCCTCGACTCTTTCGATGACTGCTCATTCATACGCTCCGTGCAGCGAAAGTCACGAGGTTCACGGCCACAGACCAAATCACAAGCATCGATGACGACAAGCCTCAAGATCGTCTTTGGTGCAACAGGGCGATCAATCGAGTAGTATCGGCGTGGCATGTACCACAACGAGTTCTTCTTTTGGGCGTACTGAAGCATGGCATCAATCGATCCTTCACAGTCATGGTTTCCAATTCTATGCATAAGCATACACAACACGACGCATTAGTATCTCAGCTGTTTAAAAACAAGTAGCACATGAAGAGCAGCAGCAATGCTAGCAGCGAGCATCTTACGTGATATACCACGGCAGTTGCAACTTGGGGTGCGTGTACATCTATAACGTGACAACATACTACGTCTTCAGCACAATCACGATGTAGCATTCGCAATACTTCATACCTGCTCGAAGTTTGTCGATAACAGCGGATCATCCGCAGACTCAATTCTACAGGAAACATAATACAGTCAACACCCTTTCTTCCAGACAACATTTCAAAACACCCACCCATGGTCGTAAATCTGATCTCCAGTCGACAGTACAAATGCTGGCGGCGGGTCCATCGTGGCAGTGAAGTTCTCAAGCGCCAAAGCCACTTTGCGTTGGTTTTCGTCTCCTGTGCCAAAGTCTCCGAACGCAATAAAGTTGGTTGCTTCGGGAAATCCATCTAGGATAGACGGTTGTGTGTTGTAATCCCTCGTCTTCGTAGCTGTTTGCTTTGCAATTGGCACAGGAGCAACGCCCGCGTGCCAGAAGAAGAGAACGAAGATCATCCATAGTCCCAGCGACCCCAATGCGATGAGTTTCACCCAGTGCTCATAGTTCGAGGCTCCATGGAACGCTGCACTCCATGTGCTATTGCCTCGAGGAGTGGCCGAGTGTCGGTCCTTGCCCTCGTCGTGCTCCTCGCGCTTGTGCAGACCTTCCTCGAGCTGCATATTCGTGCGCAATTGCGTGACAAACTGACGTTTTGCCTCGTCTATTTGGTCCAAATTGTAACGGCTGAGTAGGGTCTCCAGTAGGGTTTGCACAAATTCAGGATGAAGGCATTGGGCGTGATCCCTGCACGACTGGGCTCGACACGCTTCCCCGGGAAGCCTCTAGCAGAGTTTTTCGGAAAGACAATGATTGAGCACACGTATGCAGCTGCGGTGGGCTCGAAACTTCTGTCGAAAGTGGTGGTGGCAAGCGATAGCGAGCGTGTTTTGCGGGTCATTCAAGGAGTGGGTGGTGGCACGGTACTCACTGGTGCCTGCAGCACGGGGACGGATCGCATTGTGCAAGCGCTGCATCTGATGGACCCCAAGGAGCTGAGCGAGTATGACATTGTGGTCAATATTCAAGGTGACGAGCCTGGTGTGAACCCGAGACATATTGACATGTGTATCAAGGCACTGCGCAGTGCTGGATCGGACAGTGTCATGAGCACACTTGCAACGCCAATATTTGATGAGCGAGACGCTCACAGTCGCGATATTGTCAAGTGTATTGCTGACAGTAATAGGTGCGTTGTGAGAGCTTGAATACGAGTGATAGTAACTAGCAAAATGATGTTGATGTTTGCAGCAACGCGCTCTACTTCTCGCGAGCATTGATTCCGTATTCCAAGAGCGGCAAGTTCTCGCCTGAGACGACTGCATATCTCCGTCACGTCGGGATGTATGCATTCCGCAAGGACTTCTTGCTGGAGTTCCCGACTCTTCCTCCGTCGAATCTTGAAGAGTCCGAAGACCTCGAGCAGCTCCGTGTGCTGTCCGCAGGTTACAAAATCCGATTAGTGCAAGTTGACTCGACATTGCCAGGCGTTGACACTCGCGCAGATCTCGAGGACTTGAAGGCACGATGGCCTGCAAAAACCAATTAGACGGTTAGACTACTCGAGACTTCAGCACTAGTGTCGTGTATGAGATGGTACCCGCAAGTGTCAAAGCCTACCAAATATCGCATTTAGTAGGATAATAGTCCCAGCGCATATCGCATTTAGTAGGATAATAGTCCTCGTCCTGGTCTGATCCGGCGTCCTCATTCGCTTTTCGGACGACTACAGAGATTATCTAGCAGCGGACGATGGGAGACAACTGGGAGCCCGATTTCTCTGCGTCGGCCACAGGTAACGCCGTGTTAGACGCGGCACGTGGCGTCACAGGATCAGGAGCTGCCGCCAAGAAGGAACAGGGTGGGACCGAGTGGACACGACTGGAACTATGTGTCATCGCTAGTCTGCAGCTGGCGTTAGTGTTGGTGGCCTACCGCTTGGACCGCTCACAGCACCCCGTGCTGATCTCCGAGTCGGCTGTCGCCATCTTCTTTGGCGTTTTGGTGGGTCTTTCGTAGCTCAGAGTTGAAGATTCAGACTGACCTTTGGTGTATTCCTTCCTTCTGTGCAGTTTGGAGTTGGTGTGCTTATATTCTACCCTATGGTAGGTTTTGTGGAGATACGAGAGGGTATGTGTGGCATACAGACTGATAAAGAGATGGTGCTATGCTGTAGGAATCGCTGAATAATGGCATGGATCCGGAAGTGCTCTTCTACGCGTACGTTGGTCCCTTATGTCGATACATTTCGAACTGTTGCTGACAGAATATGGTTGTGTGGCATTTAGATTGCTTCCGCCGATTATTCTGGAGGCTGGATTTAATATGAAGAAGAGGGTATGTATGGGCTTTGTGATTGTGGAACAGATTGGTGCTCACCACGATGTCATGGTATGGTGATAACGCCAGGGATTTTTCTCCAACTTCAACGCAATCATGTTGTTATCAATCGTGGGGACACTTATTGCGACATTCATTACGGGTGGTGTTCTGCTTTGGATTGGAGACATGGGACTCATTACCAAGTTGACGGCAGCAGAGGCGTATTTGTACGGCGCTTTGATTTCAGCTGTGGATCCAGTAGCCACGCTGTCGGTTTTCAAAAAGAACGGTGTACCCCCTCTTCTTTTCAATCTTGTCTTTGGTGAAAGCATGCTGAACGACGGCGTCGGTAAGCATAATTTTGTTTTCAAAGGAACGTTTTGTCGACAACTAATATTTCCACGTTATTATCTACAGCCATTGTGTCATTTACGCTGTTTCAGAAACTCATTCGAAATGGTATTGCTGATGTCACCTTGAACAACGCGGGCCTGATTATCATCAAGGTGTTTGGTATCGGCTTCGGGTCCGTTGGTCTGGCTGCAGTCGTGTGCTTCACGTCAGCGTTTCTGCTCAAGCAAGCCGATCCAGTGCTTCAACAGTACCCCTCCTACGAGATTTCAATTGTGCTGCTCTCGGCGTACTTGAGCTACGTGATTGCCGATCTTGTCGGAATGAGTGGCATCGTGGCGCTGTTCTTTTCGGGTGTACTGATGAGCCATTATCACTTGTACAACATCGCAGACGAGAGCGCAACAGCTCTCCGGCATCTACTGACGACCTCGTCATTTATGGCGGAGAACTTTGTCTTCATCTACATGGGTATGAGTGTGGTAGCCTATTCGGGATACTTTACGTGGGACTGGGGGTTCATCCTCGTCAACATGATCGCTTGCCTCTTGGGTCGCATGCTCAACACCTTCCCGATGTGCATGCTTGCGAATCTTGGACGCTCGGAAGAAAACAAGATCCTGTGGAGCTACATGGTGGTTATTTGGTTTGCTGGGCTTCGCGGTGCAATTGCATTTGCGCTTGCATTGAATGTTTACACACCCAATCGTGTTCATGCCAGCGTCATTCAGAGTACAACACTTTTCACTGTCATGTTCACGACTCTGGTAAGTCCTACTTGCAAATTCATCGGCGCAGGGTCATCCTAACGCATTACTTTATTTCTTGATCCAACAGGTTTTCGGAATGGGTACGAGTCCAGTGCTTCGCTACTTTGGTTTGACAGCTACACAAGAACAGGAACGGGAGTTTGACGAGTACGCTAGTAGCTGGTATCAACTGTTTGTAGGTACATTTTGTGCTGACATCACTTGTGTGTGTTTGTCGTATAACAGTGAGGGTGCACACGAACGTTTGCTATCGGACGACGACGAGCATGACGCGGACACGTCGTTCCGTCCAATCGATCGTTCGACTCCTCGACGCCATAGCAGCGGTATTCACGGCGTATGGGAGCGTATTGATGAGAAGTACTTGAAGCCGCTCTTCGGTGGTCTTCCTCGTGACCAACAACATGCGTCAGAACCGTCACCCGCAGAGCTCAAGCGTCCAGCAATGGATCCTTCGAATACCAGTCCCAGGAATCGCCGGAATCAAAAGCAAAAACAGAGTCCGAAGCTGTCATCGCCTAAATCTCCGTCATCTCCAATGCTACACATGTCATTAGCTGAGATCGCAGAGAATCATGACGCTGCAGAAAACGTCGTGTAGGTATGTAGTGTAGCCATGTCAATCTGGAATTCCAAATCTATACCTAATTCTAGAATCCCAAATTCCCATTTATCACTAAAATTCCGAGTCTGAAATGGAGACGGTGTCGGACGAGATGATGTCACTCTACGAGGCCCAGCGTCGCGCCCACGACACTGTATTAACCTTACAAGCACAGATTGAGGAGGAGGAGGCCATATACCTCGACGAAACCCCACACGGCAACATTATTCGGGGCTGGGACGGCTTCATCGACTCGAAACAGCCGCGCAAGGACGCCAACCCCAAGAAGATCAAGCCATACAGTGAATCCGAGCATCTCTTCTCCAACTGCTGCTTCTATGCCAGCATGGCGAGTGAGCCAAGCTTCGATCAGGTGGATATCTACGATACGACCAAGGACGAGAGCACCAGTAGACGCAAACTCACAGTCACGCTGTCAGTGGGGAAGGGAAGCTCGGGCAGCATCAGTGGCGTTGTGGATAGTGGGGCTACTACACACAATACTCATGCTGCGTGCAGAGGAGGCAACGGATCTAAGTTGCAGTCAGCGCAGAAGACGACAACAGCAGCATCCAGTTACCAGGCTTCCAAGCTCAAGAAGAGGAAGAGAGACGAGAGTGTGACGACTGCAAAGGCACACGAGACTGTGTCGACAGGTCCGCAGACTGCTACTGTGATGGCTTCGACAACTGGAGCTGCACCACCAGCTAGTGATTTTCTCGATGTGCTCTAACCTGATCATTTTGTTGACTGAATTCAAGACATGGGCACTTAGCATGAACCTTTGTGGAAGTCTTATAATAAACAGCAGGAAACAAGCAGAACTAACGACTGACATCGGGGTGCTGGCAAAACTTGCCAAGCAAGTACAGATCAGGCGGACTAGTGCTGTGATTACTTGGGTGTGTCAAAGGAAGCGAGTAGTACCTCCAAATCCTTGGTCGTCTGCCGAAAGAAGCCGTCGTAGTTGAACTGTTGTCACAACACGATAGCAAACAAGTTAGCAACTATGCAGACTCGAAATGTATCTCGAGAGCTTACTTCAAAAATGTAATCCAGCTGCTGTGGTGGCACAGTGATGTCTGGGAATTTCGCGTATCCCTGAATAAAAAACGAGAGTGATCAGTGTGCGTTTTAAATCTTCTCAACAAAGTTTTCACGTACCCTTAGACGGTCATCAACGGTTGTGACAGCCTCCACGGTGCCCTGAAGGCTTTGAAAGAGGTGCGAGATACTGTTCCAATGCAGATCCAGCTGCGACCTCAACTGCGTCATGTACTCACCGTGCGAAAGGATGGCTTCAGAAGGTACGGATGTGGCACCAAAACTGGACGCAAGTGCGTTAATCGAGTTGTACGCATAGGCACCCATACCAATAACGTCGTTCGACTCACGCTGCTGCGCAAGCGGCATCGCAAGAATGCCTGCTTTCATCTTAGAGCATTCCACCATCACCTGCTTGAACTTGATCAACAGATCGTCCATTTCGCTCTCAAAATCAGAGAGGTTTGCTCTCAATCGACGGTACACCAGGGTCATACCTGGGATACTCTTTTCTTCATCCACGATCCGACGCTGGAGTACCACGACGCAGCTAAGGAGGGATCGAATGTGCTTCTTCAAAAGCTGAGACAGACGCGTGCGGTGCAACCTCACACGAAGTAGTAAGTCAGTGGAGCATGGGACGCCAACAGTTTCGTAGATAGAGCACAACACGATAAACGCGTCAAAATCACCCTCATCAATGGATGAAGTATGGAATGATGTTCGGACACCCCAGGACAATTGACCAATACGCTGGATCGACTGACGCACAAGCAAAAGCGTGTCGAGTACGCCTCCTTGGGCAGCAGCAATATCAGCGGCTTCCTTTGACGACGTGGACGACGATGGACCCTTTTCAATGTCGTCTTCTTCGTCTGTTTCGGAGTTAACTGGGCTGTTCTCCCCCTCCTTTGACGGTGGCTTTGCACCCACGCCCCACGACACTAGTGACGAAAAGAACGAGGCACTATCCGAACTCGACTGCTTCTTTGGTGCAGGAACCATGGCTCTGTTTGCCACAAGTTGATTTTCCGCATTAGCGACATTTTCTTGATTGTCATCTTCCAGTAAGACGATCCGGTCTTCGTTTGATGATGATGCTTTCCCATGGTTGCTGCTATGACGACCTGATCCGGATCCTGCTACAACGAGCGCGTTGCTCATGTCTGAAGGGGATTCATCCTCCAGCAACTCGATCGTCGCGTGTCCTTCGGGCTCCTCTTCCCCATTCTCTAGCTGTTTGAACTTCTGCTGACCATTTTCAATAAAGCCTCCGCCTAACGCTGCCGTGACATACCTGCAGATAGAGTTGTTTTCCTCCACCCACAAACCTGTAGCTTGTTTAAATTGTTTGTACATCTTCTGCACGTGCATCGGATCAGCGCTCGCATACATTCGCTGAATAGGTTCCACACACGCACCAAAATCGCGGGCCAAGTAACCTTCAAGCGGCAAAACTTTGCTAAAACTCCAACGCCATGCTTTCTCCTGGTTTGGCTTGAGGCGATCTAGTTCTCGGACACCAATGCGTGTGAGCTGACTCACCTCTTTACTGATTTCTGTCTGCACAGCCTCCAGTGACTGCATCAATCGACGGACTTCCTCTCCACCAGGTCCATAGACAAGCAAATCACCACCGGGGCCAGCAAGTTGTCGTGCCTTACGGCACGAAACTAGCAAATCCGCCAGTAACTTCAACAAGCCGTGCAATTTTGTAAACGCGTCAAACGTCTCTTCTCGAACCTCTTTTTGGAGAGAAACAACGCCTGCGTTGCTCTGTTGAAGGAAGTCCGAGGGGGTAATCGCCACCTCGTTCGGGTTCGAGTTCCGTCGGAGTTGGCGGGTCAACACTGTCGGCACTTGTGGCTTCGCTTCTGTGTCACAAAATACTGCTGTGCGTGTCATTTCCTCTTCCTCTTCATTTGTCAACAAAAGTGACGGTAGCGAATCTTGCGGAGAAATCGCACTCTGGTTCTGCGGAAATAATTCTCTGTTGAACACAAACACATTTAATACCAGCTAACTCAAACCACCAACACATGTAACGTACTTGAACGACGGCGTGGTCAGCAGCACCTCAAGCATTTGTCCTGACTTGCTTCCCATTGCGTCCTTCATGCCAGCATGTTGTTGACTCTGAAGGTTGCTGATGGTACAATCTGCTGGTGTATTCGGCGTGTTACGCAGCACGTAGAACAGGAACTGCACGCCATGCATAAGTCCGTCGGTACCACGTGCTTCCAATGTATGCAACTGCTCTCTTGCTGACGAGTGAGCACGTTCCGTCTCAATAGTCGGTAACACTCGAGTCTCTATGACATTTCTCACATCTTTGAGTGTTCCAAGCAGTGATCGCTCTCCCGTTCCAGAATGAAATAGTCCTTGTTGTCCGTGCTGCAGTCTCAGCACATAACTATGTCTGCGTCGCACCTCAATCAGGATGGATTCCGTGGTGCAGGTGGCAGGGGCAAGTGTGCGCATGGCCCAGTCCTTGAACTCCTCTAACAACAGTGTACGTGGATCATTAAGATATCCCGAGAACGTGAATGTACGGTCATATCTCTCCCTCTGATAGGCGCAAATACTCGAGATAATGGCTTCAGCAGGGTTGCGCAGGAGCCCGACGACGTCCTGCATCTTGCGCAAGTACGAATTCTCGTCAAAGTCCGAGATTGTAGGGTTGTGCAGCGGATAGAAGTTGTCGTCCATCTTGAGTGCCGTCGGGAGGTCCTCCTCGCTCACTTCCATGGCCTCGCAGTAAGCTTGGTGCACGAACCGCATCTGGTCCATCTCGAGCTGCGAGTAGCTCTTGCTAAACGGATTGAGCCGCAGTCCCCAGTTCGACATGGTGTTGTTAACTGAGAGGAACTTGATCTGCTTGCAGCGACTGAGATTCTTGCGCGTGGTCGGTCTGGCTTGCAGGCGATGGCGTCGACCGGTCCTTCTTCTCGCCTTCTCGACTGCTTCTGGTTTTTGCGCAAGAAAATCTCAGTATTGGACAGCGAATGGTGTTGGAGAACTTAGTATTGGAGGTTACCAGGTTTCACGAGGTGATACAAGCACTTCTGCGGTGCGTGGAAGAGGCGGCGATGGAGGCAAGGGGAAGCTGATTAGTGTGGTCGTAACTGCCGAAACCCACGAACACCCAGCTATTCAGCGCATTGATCGAGTTTAAAGTTAGTAGTGTGGATAGCTGGTAGCATCGCACTTGGAGATTACCAGTAGCCAGCTTCAGCACTCACGAACATTTTCGCTACATGGAGCTCATCGTTTCAGCTGCATTACGTCGAGCATGACCTCATCGCATTACGAAAACGCCGTTACTATCGCAGCACTGGACAGGTCAATTATAAGCATAAAGAAATCAATACTGATACGAGTTCATATAGACAATATAAGTTTATACAGATTCGTCAAAATCACCCTGATTCAACATTCTGCGCAACATGGCCGAAGCCCGACACGATCGAACGCACTGCGCGACATGCTGCTGCATTCGTGCGCGCGATTTGAGACCCATTCCCACCGAAGCAATCTGATCACCGGCACTTGCAGCATCGAAACGGTCAATCGCGACTGTGAGAACTGGTTGTCGGCAGGTGATTTCAATTTTCCGGTTCTTCATGTGAAGAGGTAGCGGCAGAGGACATCAGACAAACTTTCAAAATGTAGCCATGTCGGGATGTTGAAGTGGTCTCAACTATCTTTGGCTACAACTTTGCTTGACGGAGGTAGTACGTCATGGGTGGGGCAGTGGGGGTAGAGCGGATTGAAATGATCCGCAGAGCTTCGCATGTGGCGTTCGAGCATGGCCGATCTGCTGCTGTAATAGCGCACGTTGGTCTCGTTCGAGTCATTCGCGTTGCTGAGAGATGGTACGCAGTCGTAGACCATCGCGTGATCTCACGCGTTCATCGAGTAGTGGAGCAGCAGGTTGTGCGTCGCATTAACCTGCTAGCAGATCACATCGAAGTGGCGTCGAAGTTGTGGTTCGTCAAGAGCATTTCCACAACCACCATTGCTGAAGCATTCGACATCGACACGAAGGAGTGCGTGTGCATTGGAAAACTACTTCACGACACACCATACTGACTTGTGTTCTTTCTCAGTGTTAGAAAGGTGCAAGTGAGTAAACGCGACTATGAAGTGTACAACTGCGGGCCGGAACTTCTGGACGTGCCGTCCTGGAACAAAGTCGCTCAAGTGCTCGAACTGCAAAAGTCCGAGGTGATCACATTCTTGCTGAACAAGTGTCGGTGGACAGTATGGCAGCCGCCGACATCCTGGCGCGTCAAGGTGGACCAAGTGTTTAATGTTACTGTCCACATTGCAGTACGCCAACAGGGTTTCCTAACAGGTGAAATTCGTGTCGTGCGCCTTCGTCTCGGACGCAAGTGGGTCGGTGCACATCATCTGAGTGAGAACATGACTCATCCGATGAAAAGCCAATGGCTGCACCGTGTGGACTACGAAGTTGGCGATCAAGTACATACTGCTGAAAGCGAATTCTTCCAGACTGTGAGAACTGCATGGGAAGATTACCTCACAGAACTGGCCAAACTACCTCAGGAGGTTAAAAACGACGAGGATACAGGAGAGCCATTCCCATACGACGAGCAGGGGAAGCGGACGTCACTGCGGATAAAATATCTGCTGGACACTTCTCTGGAAAACATTCTAAACGACCGTCGCACGATGTTCCGAATGCCGCATCAATACGAATTGTGGCGCATGGAGCAGGAAGATGCACCCGAACACCGTCAAGACTGCTTGGAGGATCGAATGGTCGGGCCTCTGCTACACGGGCCCATCGACGAGCTCTTCGAGCTATACGAAGAGAAGGGCATGGTTACAGAAGACATCGATATGCAATGGTCATAGCAACTATTAGGAATGAAATCAATGCTTTTACTGTCGTTTACCTCCTGCTCGGCCCTTAGGAAACTTGTCCAGCAGCAGAACAATCTGCTTTAAATCGTACTTTTCAGCTGCTGCTAGGAATTGGACGTAGCCAACCTCGTGCGAGGTCAAGTCACGTGGCGGTGGCTCATTCTTCAGCGTCATCCCCTCCTTAATCAGCGTCGAAAGCTCTGCAACGCCATAGTTGATGTTGAAGTTGTGCATAAGTCCATCCTGCACCTGCTTGGCAAGTCCCCACCGACGTTTCTCTCGCTGATCCTCTTTTGCTTGAGTATTCAATACTGCAATTTGTTCGTCGGCCTTCAGTCGCCATGGCGCACCTCGCTCTCGACGATGCACTTCACCAGCCGTCGGATTGAACGGGATCTTGAGCTGTGAAGCCTCACACAGCAATGCCATCGAGTCTCGATGCCCCGAACTCTCCTCCAAACCTCCAACCTGCTCCATCTACGTATGTCAAGTCTCAATGTTCATTATTATACATATTTTTATTTATTCATTATTATGCATATTTTTATTTAATAACGTTCACTTCAACGTCAATAACTGAGTTGCTGCACTAAATTGGCATGATATGGTGCTTACTAGTCAAACGTGACAGTCACTTGAGATTTGTATGAGCCGCAACAGGAAGGGACGACAGTGTGGTGGCTACGGCTCCAAGAAGGAGCGGTAGGGAGCTGTATACAACATGATCTAGTGCGTATCTGAGTGCTTTATTGTCTCAGATTCGTGCTGTTCCGACGCTGGCAGCAAGAGGTGGCCAAGGTCACGCGCAAGAATGCGCAGAGCAGGCAAGCGCAACGCAAGCTGACGGACCAACAAAGGCGCGCCGAGACTAACGATGCCGTGCGTCGTAGAGTGCGTGTGGACGTACTGACAGCTTGGACCAATGCGCGTCTCAAGGACGACCACATTGAGCGGATTAAGCGCGAGGGAGCACTCTCCATTGCTTCAGAACTGCAGAAAACGTCGGAGGTGCACGAGTTCTCGTCACTACAAGAGCGGTAAAGAACGTTTACTATTGACAGAAGATATGGTTGGTTGCGTAGCTAAAGACCAGTCCATTTGGCGGTGTGGTGCAGGTGTATCTACGAAATCGCGCGGTCGTTTGACCTCTACAGCTCTTCATGCGAGTTCACGCAGGCATTTTTCGCCTCTTTCGAGCCGTGGATGGTGTCGAGACTAGCAGAGTTGACAACCGCGTTTAAAACTATGAGTGATGGCAATGTACAGCTGCTGCTGCTCCAGCCTACGGAACATCTTACGATTGGCTTCGTGCGAGACGAAAAGTCATTGGCGCCGTTGTTTGACGAAGTGGAAGCGGATCACCGGATGGCGTGGCAGTTTGCATCCGGGCACTTGGTGGAAACTGAAGCAGAGTCATGGGAAGATCTGGATGTTGAAGATGTCGACATTGTGCAGACACAAGAAGAAGTGCGACTGCTGTCGCTTAGTCTCGTATCTTGTCTCGGATTGTCCAGTAGTTTCCTCACACAGTTGACGACGGCACATCCATACCTCGAACATCTCAAGATCATCGATTGTTTCGATGCTGCAGCAGGTGAACAAGGTGCTGCATTATTGCAACAGCTTGCCAAGTCGCGTGCACTCAAGTCGCTGCATTTCTCCTGGTGTTGCTGGCTCACAACCGAAATCCTCGTCACGTTTGCGTATCAGTTACTCGAACCTCCAGTATCTCCATTGCAAGAACTCCACGTATCCGACTGTTTCGACGTGCTCGGAGACTACATACAGTCCGTCTTCAACGAGCTTGTGCCAAATGTAAATGTATCCATCTGACGTTGTCAACGTCATCGAAACCTATCCAATATAATAAAACTATTCTTCCCACAAGTTTTTCTGCTTCGTATCAGATCAGTCAGTGTAGGAACCGTCGGACGAATTCTCATGAGCTCCTCGAGCTTCTCGGGGCCGCTGTACCGCCGTACACCGCGGCTCTTTAACCGCAACAAGCCAGGAGAATGGAGTTTAGTATGGTGTGAGCTCACCCTGGAGCGAGGCGAGCTGCTGGTGGCGCTAGACCCCGATGGACGCAGCCGCATCTCTACTATTCCCGTTAAAGACTGCGAACTCGCCCACGTACGCAGCGATGGCCGAGATTGCATCGAGTTGACGATAAACCGAGGGAAAAAGGAAACGTTTTCGTCCCACGAGTCCAGTCATGACGTAGATTGGTGGTAGGAAGTGCAATTATGACACAAAAGGTTGTCATGTACTAAAAGATTATTCTTTCTGTAGGATGACGACATTAATTGCTGTGAAGAGGGACTTGGAACGAGGTGTGAAACCTCATATTTCATTGGTGACGCCCCCAGTGTCGGAGCCGACCACAAGACCCAAGCACATGAGACGTCCGTCGTCTCAGTTGAGTCTGAATTTGAACTTAGCAGCGGGAGGCAACACTTTGAGTGGAGCGGGGCTGGGACGACCGACGCTGAGACGTCGTAAACCGACGCTGGCTACATGTGAGACGCTATTCGAGCGGTTCACGATCTACGAGACGCCGTCAACGTACTATGTTGTGTGCTCAGATCGCCACTATTCTCGGTTCAGGATGATAGAACTGGATCGGATGGTGGAACGACCGAAGAAGTTGGAGGAAGTGCTGACGGAGGATAAGCGACTTTATGACTGGGAACAGATGGAAGCGAGATTGCAGGCATTGGCGGAGCTGGCTCGTGTACGTGGTACTGGAAATTTGGAGAGAGCTTTTACCGCTGTGGCGATAGTTGGATGCATCCGCTTTTTGCGCGGATACTACTTCATTTTTGTGACCCAGAGGCGCAAAATCGGCAATATTGGAGGCAACTCGATTTATGGAATTTCAGCCACACAACAACTAAATGTGAGTCGACCAGAGGAAGATCAAAGCGCATGGACACGCCTCAACCGATGGTTTAACCCCAGTCCAGAAGAGGAGGCTGAAGCTCGTTACCTGGGCCTGTTCCATTTCCTGGATCTTACGAAGGATTTCTACTTCAGTTACTCGTATGATATCACGCATACGCTGCAGCACAACATGACCACGGAACACTCCCAACCGGCGGAAATGTTCACTTGGAACTCATACCTGACACGCGAGTTGCATACGTGTTTAAGCGGTGGTGCTGCAGCTGATTTGATCGTGCCCCTCGTGTTGGGATGTTATGAACAGCGCAAATGTTCAGTTTTTGGCCGTCTCATTAGCATTGTGCTACTTGCTCGTCGTTCTCGTCACTTTGCCGGTACACGCTACTTAAAACGCGGTGTGGCCGATACCGGTAAAGCTGCCAATGACGTTGAAACTGAGCAGATTATTGAGGATGAAAGCATGGGTCCTGGCAAATTCAGTTCTTTCGTCCAGCATCGTGGATCTATTCCAGTTTTTTGGTCACAAGAGACGTCAGCAACATTACCTAAGCCGCCCATTGTACTAAATCGTGTTGATCCAACGTATACCGCGACCCAGAAACACTTTGCCGACCTGTTCTCGCGTTATGGTTCACCCATCGTCGCGCTGAACCTCGTTAAACAATCGGAAAAGAAAGAACGCGAGGTTATTGTAGGCAATGAGTACATGAATGCTGTGGAATACCTTAACAGCTTCATGCCACCGAAGCATCGCGTACGATATGTGGCTTTGGATTACTCTCGTTTGTCTGGACCAAAGCAAAAAGGGCTTAACGTATTGCACTCACTGGATAAGGTGGCAGTGTGGGCTCTTACGCAAACTGGGTTCTTTTGCAGTGCACCAAAGCGACAGATCAGTCAAAACGGCAACAGACGCACAGCTCAAGCATTTTTCCCTGGTCCAGCCACCGAACCATGGGATGCATTCACTACATCGAGTAATCTTCAAAGAGTAGGGGAAGACAGTGAAGAATCGTCTCTGGTGGACCCACCACCATCTCCGACCATCACGAAAAACTCTGGAGACTGGCTTGAGCAAAGAGGAATCCTCCGCACGAACTGCATTGACTGTTTGGATCGTACAAATGTAAGTCAGTTCAGTGTTGGTATGCGTGCACTGGGGCAACAGTTATACGTGATGGGAATCAAGAAAACGCCACTTTTGGAGAGCCGTTCACAGCTCGTACTTGTGTTGATGAAACTATATTCTCTGATGGGCGATGCAATATCGATGCAGTACGGTGGGTCGGAAGCCCACAAAAATGTGAAGAACAGTGCCGCACGGGAAAATGTCAAACATCGCGAATTGCTCACGTCTATTCGACGATACTACAGCAACTCGTTTACTGATACAGCAAAGCAGGATGCAATTAACATTTTTCTGGGTCACTTCGTGCCTACGGAAGACTCGCCGCCGTTGTGGGAGCTGGATTCAGACTACTACCTCCACAACTTCGAGGTTCGCAATGGTGTGACTGCATGTGAAAATGTGCGACGTAACCTTGCATTTCACATCGAAAACAAGCGAAAGGCATTCGGGGAGCTTTACGATATACCGCCCATGCAGCTTTCATGCTGTTCGTCGTCGGAGGTTCTGGATGATGGTAGTGATGGAACGAATGACAGTGATGACAATGAAGCCACTCACGAGCCCGTCATGATCTTAGCAAATCGGGATCAAGCTAAGCGTGATGCATATATCCGCGAATGCAGAAGAGTATTGGATGACTGGTGGAAGGATCCTTTGGAAGCATTTGAGCAGCCAAAATATTGCCTGCCGTCTATGGAGGAGAAAGCACCTTGTGCATGCGACCAGATTGCTCGCAAAGGGAGCAAAAGCAATCTCTTCAGTGGTTCAACTGTTGATGGAGCAATTCAAACACATGGTGGAAACCGGAAAGCGTCACCTCGATCTCCGTGTTCGGATGACTTCCTACACATGTATCATCCTGAGGAACTGACAACTTTTGACAAGGTTCTCGGGTACAAATTTATGCTTCCGATGGAAATCTCAGACGAAGTGAATGAGAAGGATAAACGGAGGTCTGAGAGTGCTGTCGTAGCGCATTTGACATCTGCTCCATCTTCATCCTCCATATCTGGCTTAGCACGAGTCGATGAGGAAAACCTCTCTGATTTAGAGCAGACAACTAGACGTGGACAACCAAAGCAAGGTAACCGATCCTACAGAAGCATGAGTGCCCCCGATATTGGTGAGGAAGTGGGTTACTCACCTCAAACAAGCCGTAGGCTGCGCGACAGTGGACATGAGCACAAACAAGGCCACCCGGACGATTTCACGAGTATTAGTGGTTCTGAATCCCGCCGCGTCTCTAGAGCTGCGTTAGCCGATGCTATTAACAAGTATGGCGGTCATGGAGCTGCAGCTCTCAAGGCTGTTGTAAAGCGCAAGGATGACCAAATCAGCATTGAAGACTATGTGTTGAGCAGAGGGTACGTCAATTCGTTTTTCGGTGCCTCGTTTTTCTAATAACCATGCTCTAATTATGGTAAGCAGGCGCCGCAAGTTTGTTGGTGATTGTTCCACACCCACAGCTGATCCCATTTATCAACAGTAAGAATTTTATTTTTCGAAGCTGACTTGTGTTCCAACCACTAAGTGAAATATGTGATAGATATGTACTCGGTAAGCAGTCACCCCAGATATGGGAAAATGAAAGTGAAAGCGTGAAAATGTACTTCGAGGCTTACATGCGCGACAACAATATCAGCCCTGATGATGCGCGGAGCCTCCGAGATGCACAAGCTCGTGCTGGAGCTACTTTCAAGTTGCAGACAGGGCCATACACAGGGCTAGAACAAAACGTGAAGGCGCGTGTTTTGGTCGCGAAAAAGCTGAAAACTGACCCTGAAGACCGAAAGTACGAACTCATGTCACGTGATGCAGTTTTGAAGTTTTCGATGCCAGAGACTTACACGATGAATTGTATTTGAAAATTTGTGTGCAGAATGTTCGAAGAGACCTTGGACCTCAAGAAATTCGTGCAGACCGGAGAAGCATCAGTGCCAGCGGAAAGCTTGGAACTATACAAAACGTTCTTTGATGATGAATTGCCCAATGTGGAAATTTACCGACCCGCGAGAACCACGACACCGTCACCGAAAGTATCAGACGATTTAATGCCTCCTGTGACGAAACGGAGCACATCGGCGACAGCTCTCTCCTCAGAACTAGCTCAGACTATTCAGCGGTTGTCATTGAACAAGAAGAATCGCACTCGTTTCAGCGGTGGGGACCTGATTTCCGTCGGGACTTTATACAAGATGGACGGCGGTAAAGACCGTGACTACATCATATTCAATGAATCGGCTGCAGAGAATTCATTCGGTGAGGTGACTCGAAACGAGACGGAGCTATCGTTCTATTCCAAATAAGTCTTGATGCAAGTGATTCTAAATACCAAAGCATGGATATTTTACATTGTTAGGCCGCTGGCCGTACGATCGAAAGCGACTCCATTACTTCTTCGTCAACAATGTCTATCGTGTGGTCTTGTGCGCCATCAAGGAGTTTGTGTGTGAGCGAGTTCTCCTGAGACTGCTTCTTTCGTTTCCATCGCTTTGGTGAAAGTGGGAAACCCATGCTGCTGTTGCTGCAGCCACTGCTGCTTCCAGTGGACTCGTGTCGCTGGCTTCGTGATTGATGTCGTGGTGGACTTCTAAGCCACACCCGACGATGACTGTTTTGACGACCAACACTTTGCCTCCGTCCACGTAGACGGCACGCGCAGCCTTTCACCGCAGCTGCTCCAGCAGTACTATCACCCTCCGATGAGTTCTTTCCACTTGCAGAGAATGTCGAAGTCAGGTGTGAGAAGATACGAGAACGAGTGGAGGCTTTGGACTTTGATGTTGCTGGTTGTGATTGCTGAGTCTGCCTCGGGTAAGGTTCGTCGTACGAATCTGGCGAAGTCCCTGTGGTTTCTTCCAACATAGCAAGTGGTTGGCAAAAGCTAATGTTGCTGTCGTCAAAGAAGTACATCGTGTTGGTGTCTTCAAAACCCCGTTCATGGCGAAGATGATGCAAAAAGCCAGCGTCCATGAGTGCACGACCAAGACGAATGCCTTCACCACGGGTGTCGATGACCTCGAGATCCTCCATCCGTTCGACCATGAATTCACTAGTGAACCACTTTTCCGTAGGGATAAGATGGCATCCAGTGCCTGAGTGGCCAAAATCTTCGCTAAGTTCTTGCGCCAGCACAGACAACAATTCTTCTTGAATTGACTCGAGCGCGAGAACAATTTGCGGCATCGTAGGACGCATATTTGGATCACTCTGCCAAGAATTTGTGATGAGTTCTCGTAATTTTGAAGGGAAAGCTTCATCATAGTCTGTCGAGGCGCTGACTTCGAGTGGTGGGCGACATCCACTCAAAACTCCCTCGAACACTAACATCGGGTTTGTGGATGAATATTTCTCTCGGTCAGGATACAAGATGTCCCAAAACGTGATGGCTAGCGAGTATACATCTGCTGCTTCACCGTAGGTCGCTAGTCCTGTACGACAGTTAATCATTTCAGGGGGCATATAGCTCACAGTTCCCGTGACTGTCATCTTGATTTGTGGGGGTGCTGGTGCACTTGCGTTGGGAGAACAACTGGAACCTAGTGTTCCAGTTGATTGTTGTGGATCACTTGCAGTGTCGTTGCCATTTACGGTTTTTGAGGATGATTCACGTGGTAAACGTCGAGAGTCACCAAAGTCCGTGAGTTTGACGTTGTTTTCACTGTCTACGAGAAAATTAGCGGGCTTGATATCGCGATGCAGGAATGGTGGAGTAAAGCTATGGACGTACGCGACCGCACGAGCGCAGTCGAGCATGTACGCGATGTTAAGCAGCATTTGTCTGTCAAGAGGCTCGATAGCTTCGACATCACCCCCAAGATCTAACAAATGAGTGCGGCGTTTGCGACGTAACTTAGCTTGCGAGTACAGAACATCTTCTAGTGAACCTTGGCAGAGCTCAGAGACTAGACAAATGGTTGGAGGGCACACGCACATACCGTAAAACTTCACAATATTTGGGTGGCGCAATGATGCGCAAAGTGCAGCTTCATGCGAAAATTCAGCCACAATCTCCTCTGTGAAACGATAGGGTGTATACACTTTCACGGCGACAGGTTTGCGCTGTTGTAGCTGCCCACTGAACACGGATGCACTTGACCCCGCACCAATTTTGCGACGAAGTTCTAAATGCGCGAAGTCGATGAGGAAGTCTCGGTGCATTTCAATGAGAGTGTGAATCCTGTTTGACGAGATGGTTTCATCCAAATGCGTCTGCAAATATGGTCGCGACTGACCTTCCGTTGGTCGAATGCACACCCTTTCTCCCATGCCTCGCCAATACTCGGTATCTGCTCGTAGCAAACTCCAAATGAAGAGTGGACTAATTGATCCCCAGGTTAACACCATGTACGATGTCGCTGCAAGTGCATTGGCGTCTGGTGCGTAATTTTGAAGAAGAGTGTTAATAATGACGAGTACGTGATACACAGAGATGTACACGCCGTGGATGTGCAACGTTAATGGGCTTGCTCGACCTGCCGGGGGATTGATGAAACACACATAGATCACGAAAATCAGTATCAACGGACGCATCACGAGTCGGACGATGTAGAACAATGTCGTCTTGTCAGGATAAAAGTGGGTAAGCATCCACACGACTGGTATCGTGTACGAAGCGAGTAATACGGCCTTAGCAACAGCTCGCCGAAGTGCTGGAATCGACACACTTTTCTGACACAGGAACATGAGTGCGAGCACGAAAACGAATTGTCGACCAGCGTAGAAGATTTCGCTGTCGAGGTTCGGGAATTTGGTGGTGTACATCTTGGTGTTCAAAGCAATGCAAAAGAAGACCGAGAAAGCCATCGTGACAACCGCGAGGATCCAGAGAAGTGGTTCAAAAGCGGGCAAAATTAGTTTGCGAGCAGCTTGGACATCACCTTTGAAGGCGACACGGCGGTTCAAACGCAGGTAGGCGAGTAACAGGAGGCAGAATGAGCACAATGCACTATAGCCTATCAGTGCAATGATCTGACTCCACCTCACTCGTTCGGTCGCAGTGGTCATTTGCAATGGTTAGTGTATCTCAAGTGAGACTTGAGGTCGGCTTGCGCACCGATTCCAGGGAAGATCGGGCGTGGCTCGAAATGGAGTGACAGAGTTGCAGTAGTCTTGACTAATGTCGTAATGGTTGAAAATGGCGTCGGATCAATTTACACCTGCGAAACTTCAAGACTGGGACCGAGGGATCTCTCTAGCGAGGCGGAGTCGAGAATGCCTAGAATGCCAGTGCACCGAGAATAGTCGGCGCCAGCATCCCATTAGCACCATTCCTTCCACATGTATGCCAGCGTTTGCAGAGATCGCGACCCTGAAAAGCTGCGAAACGCTAGAGGAAGGGCGACACGTACTGGCCACGCTGGACATCAGAGAACGTCAGTGTAGTATTTGAGTATTTCAGGTCAACTCTTGTGAAGTTTAGTGCTGCTGCCCACATATCTGGAGGAACAAGGCGTTTCAACGCCCGTGAGTCCGCTCTAGACCTGAGTCAACGAGACCTGAACCATAATTTGGATGCAGTTGAGGGCACTTACGAATTCATCACAAGTAAATCTGACCCAATGCATTGTTGCGACCAGCCAACGCACTTGTGGTTCAGCACGTTGGCAACCCGATCAGAACTCGAGTCCATTCCATGAAACGCGTCAAGTACGTCACCTGAATTGAGTGAACTCGGAAAAAATCTCCGTCTTCCCGACATTGATAGCTTGAATATGACGAATTGGCATTGTAATAGTCTATGAAGACATGTGGCGTCACTGGTAACTTACCAGCGTGCATGATGCAACTTTGAGGAGCGTGAACTGGCCAACTCACGGGCAAACCAAAACTGTCAAGTTTTCTACTGTTGAATCGAAACGGTTGGAACCTGGCAATATTGCCACCGGATTCCTGCGTGACATGCCATTTGTCAGCTCTGTGCATCTCGGACATTGACTTCAACGTCACGCATGTCTAATAGTTTTGCAGCTGTAACAGTCGGATGGAGAGGGGAAAGCATTGATGAAGTCTACTTCACGCTGATCGAGCTAACACGAGACAGTTCTTTAGGATTACCATGATGGTGTCTACAAGAACACTGGAGTCGAATCAAACTCAAGAATGGTGTATTACTGCTACATATCTTGGTCGGTCAGTCTAGTTGAAGAGCGCAGCGGCGAGGATTGTGGCAACGCCCATGGCGACGTAGCCCAGAGGACGAGCCGACGACATGGCACTGGAGCTGCCGGTCGTTGTGTCCGACGCCGAGGCCTTGCTAGACGTCGATTTGGACGACTTCTTGACAGCACTCTCCTTGGTGCACTGCAGTCCCTCCCAACCATCTTCACACTCACACACCGAGTCACTGCACTTGCCCTTGCCGTTGCAAGCCTTGTCCGACGTAGCGTCACACTCCGAGCACTGATCGCCCGTAGTACCAGCCGCACACTCGCACTCCTGCGTATCGAGGTTGCACACACCTGTGGCGCACTGTCCCGGCAGTTGGCACTTGTTCGAGTCGATGATGTCGCAGAAGTCGCCGCTGTAGCCGACGTTGCAACGGCACGTGTAGTTGAGCGAACCGATGGTGTCAGGGATGCACGTGCCCTGACCCGCGCAAAGCAGCGTCGAGTTGCTGGTTGCGTTCGTGGTGAGGCAGTTCTCAATCAGCGCTGAAGACGTGCTGAGTTCGTCGGCCAGGTCGGTGGCGTCTTTATCGCCGAAAAGCACCTCGAGCGTACTCGTGTCAAAGTCCACGCAGCCGTAGATGGCATCGATGGACTCACCACTGGCATCCTTGGCGCTGGCCACACAGATGACTCCATCACTCGAACCCGACTTGCTGTTGCTGCTAGTGCCGGTCACACACTTCTCGGCCGGCTTGTACGTGCAGACACTGCTGATCTGATTGTACGGACTCGTCCAGGACGAGAAGGTGGGGCACAGACCCGGGTACTGTCCAGAGCACACGTCCGAGTCCTGTTCCTTGGGCAGACACTGCTTGACAGTGTCGGTACCGGAACGAGTAGTCTGCAGCGCCACACACTGGTATCCGTCGGCCGTGCAGTCCTCCGTCTCCTCGCAAATACCGGGACGTTCCTTGTCTTCTTTGCTCTTAGCTGCAACCTGCTGGCTCAGAGCCAAAAGCGCCAAGACGCTCGCGAATTTCCACGCCTGCATTGTTGATCTGCGCAAGCTCAAGTGTCCTATGCCTGAAAGAGCAAAAGGGAGAATGACCGAAAGGCTCGCGAGCTTTGGGTGAGCGAGAGGACGAGGGCAAAGCTCCGCATGGCAACCGGCTGGATAGTACGAGGCTCTATGGAGACTGCAACGAAGCCACAAGCGCAAAGCACGACAAGTCTGACGCCATGCCGCTTGGTGTTAGTGCCGTACAGCGGTACAGACATTTTAGTCGACGAGCGAACAACATTATTAAGAGTCTGCTATACCACATAAAACGTGAGATTCGATCAGATGCGTTTTCAAATCCCTACGTCTTACCATAGTCATTGGACCTGTGATAATTCATGCTACAATCAGCAAAAAGCGACAATCGCTAGCCGATACAGATGGGATGGCTCACCTACGCGCCCAACATTTCGCTTCACGATCCAACAGCTTTGACGCTTCTACATGGGCTCGCCAAGTTTGACAATGATAGTTCACGCATCAGTAGCATAGCACTCCATTGGAGTGGGCTACTCGCACTTTTGTGCAGGAAGGAACGAAGACTTGGTCGACAGGTCCATCTTGACCACGTGCTGCCGTGGCATGTACGTGACGCGGTACACTCGACCCTCCTCAGCATGCTCATAGATCCAGTCCAGTAGCGTCTTCGTGAAATTCAAACAAACGACGGGATTCTAAAGGTATAATACAAGGCAAACGGGGCGTTAGCTGCCAGCATCAGATGCACATCGACTACCGGTAGTCGCAGGGTCTAGCATAACACAGCAACGTACCCAATGCTTACGACAAAAGTTCGGGATCTCAGTCACGCGAAAACTCTGCAGCTTGCGGACTTCGAAATCGTCATTGCGAAACGCACACACGATCTTTGGAGTCCCCACCAAGAACGATTGGATCCAGAATGCCAATAGCTTGAAGCGCTCAAAGATGAATTGATCTTTCTCTCGCTGCAGTAGGCGAAAAGTCTTGAGCTCGACGTATTTACGACTACCATCGTCTTGAATTCCCTTGTCGTCGTAGCAATCAATTTCTGCTGCAACAACTAGTCGCGTGTCGCCTAACGTCATGGCCGAGATGCTGCAAAACTCCTCGTCCTCATTCACTTTTCGCTGTTCGTCACCGTGTGATTCATTTGCTTTCGGATGCGTAGAGTAGATTTCAAAACGCCGACCTGCAAATGCACCACGTCGTTGGTTTTCGTGTGGATCGCGGTTGCTGTCGATATCTTGTTGCGTCCGACGCACATCCAAGTAGACGCAGCCGTCTCGCTTCTCGACCTCAAAAGTCCAGTCATTCTTGCTGTTGTATGGTGTCTACAACACATTCCCAACACAATAAGACTCACAACTCTAGTACTGTAAGTAGCTCAGCACATCAACTCACGCCCATGATTTTGTTTAAGTTGTTCCGATACGTGACAAAGTGAGGCATCTCTCGGGTCTGATCTCCTTGAAAATGTTCCAGTGCTGCTAACAACGGCGCGATAGGTGCTGGTGGAGCTGGTGGATCAGTTTCATCCTTGGACGTGTATTCGTCGAATCCATCGAGCAGATTGGCTCCAATCTGCATCACCAACAGAGACATTAGCACCTAATTTGTCATGATCACGATGTCCTTCACCTCTGCCTCCTTGTACACCAACTGACCCGGAATCAAACACCATTTACAACATGTCAAAACCTCCATTTCATCATGTTTTAACGCCATTTCACGCACCAAATTGGATCGATCGAAGCGAACTTCATTCTCTGCATATTTACTAAAGTACGCAATTTCCTGAGGCTACAAAGATCCATTAGACTGAATAATACCAACGTTTTAACAGTTTTTAAACCTTTGTCAACGATACTCGCTCCTGCCGCGAGAGCTCGTGGACTCGTGGGACGGTAAAACGTTGGCTGCTTCGAGAAGGAGACAAAGCGTCCTGTGTATAGCTGGAGCTTAAGTGGCGAGGCCGCTGTAGCGAACGCTGACTGCAGTCGCCATCTCGTTGTCGCTTTTCTGACATTTATGCGTCGAATTTCTAAATGGTGGTAAGGCATTTCTAAACAATGTAGCCATTTCGATGGAGCCTCTCTTAAATGAGTATGCAGTAGCACCTCATTTAACTGCACATGTATTTACCGTCGGACTTGCGTAACGACAGTAAAGAGATTCACCGGATGCTTCCTGCTTTTCAACGAGACAACGACTTGACAAAGTCATAATTGACTGTCTGTCCAGATTCAATGCCATCGATTCGCTGTTGCTAGAGAAAGTCGAGTTGAATGCGATATTTACGCAGAAACACAACGAGGAGGTAAATCGACAACCGCCAAGTCTGTTGCCATCTACGCCTGTCACTAAATTGTTGGAGGACTTGTCGAAGGGCGGGTAAAAACATTCAAGTTTGGGCATTGGTGGCCGAAGCTCCTAAACGAGAGGTCAAAATGAATGATCTGGATACAAATTTTTCGTTGGGAGGGCTCAGATACCTGTAACTTGCGGCTGTCCCTCTTCACCCGGCACTGCAGTTCACTTTGAAAGCGACTTCGAACGTGATTGAGATCACAATTAATCTACGACAACACTTGCAGCGGCCTCTGAATCGAACTGGAAGTGATTGACTCGAAGCTTCGGCTGCTCGACCTTTCAATTACAAGAAAGTCAACTACTATGTTGGACAACCGTGCCGTGAACGTCGAGCAAGTTCGGTGGGTTGAGATTTTTGCACTCATCGGCTACGCTATCATGAGCTCGTTGAGTCTACTGCTGATTATTTACCTTCGGGTGAATCGCCGAGAGGCGTTCAAAGGTGACCCCCATGCTTCACGGAAAGTCATATTACCTGCATTTGAACCATTACTTTGGATACTTGCAGCTACTGCGGGCATTTACGTGATCTTCTTCAGTGTTGCACTCAAAGTTAACCTGTACACAACTGGGTTTCCGAGTTTACCTCGAGAATTTTTCTACTGCGGCAGGATGTTCGTGTTTACTCTCGTACTTGTGTTCCTGTGCCAGAAAAGTGTATCTCTACCTGCCCTTCGATGTGCGGTTATGAAAACATTGGTGCTATCATCGTACACATTGCCGATCGTATGGCTGTTCTCCCGGTTTGCCCCAAACCAGCTAACGTTATTATTCTTTGTCAAGCTTATCGTCCGTCCGTTGCTCTTAATCTTTGTAGTCTACGTCTGCATCGTTCGCCCACCACCAGGTCGAGCTAATCCTCAAGTGCTACGTGCTCACGGATGGTTTATCGTGGTGTATCACGTGTTTTTGGCGGCCTACACTGTCGTTTCGTGGTATTTGCCAGACTCAATTCTGTATCCGGTGTTATCGTACACTGTCCTTGTCTGGAGTTCCATAAGTCCACTACTGATCTGGAGAATCCTATCCGCAGACACGGAATATTGGCGAGGAATGGGAAATCGTGTTTGCTCGTTACAGCAAGTGGTGGCACGTAGCTCTAACGTTCAAGCAGCATCAGTGTTGAATGAGGATATTTCGTCACGTGGATTTCATGTACTTATCGAAATGCACCGCGAATTCCTGATTGATTTCGCACATCTCGAGCTCAAGCAGAAAATCGGCTCTGAGGGAAGTTATGTCGCTATGTTCAGTGGTCTTTTGCGTTCTACCAAGGCTGTAGCGGTGAAAGTGTACACACCACAATGTTTTACAGAAGAGGTCGTATACGAATTCTCTCATGAGGCAGTGCTTTGTGCATCTCTAAGTCACCCGAATGTTGTCTGTTTCTACGGCATGTGTGTGTCCACCGACAGTGTGTCTAGTCACGGAGATATGCCAGTACACGCTTGAAGATGTGTTGGTACTACAAGGAAAACGTCGCGAGAACCAACGTGCGTTTTGGTGTGGTAAAAATCATGATAACGATTTCAACTTCGACCTTCAGCGGATGCAGTTGAACGTAGCCTACATGCTGGACTGTTCCCGAGCTGTAGCCTACATTCACAGTTTTTCGCCTCCATTCTTGCACCGCAACATTAAACCTGCCAAATTTCTTGTGAATATGGATAACAACCTGAAGCTCACGGATTTCAGCGATTCCCGGCGACTACCCAGCGAGATACCTGTGTCAAATCCAAGCGTGATCAACAACAAACCGACCTATCCGGCGTTATCTGCTCCATTACAACCCAAAATGACTGTGACAGGAACGGTCGATTACATGGCACCCGAGATGATTGACAGCAGTACTGGTCTCGCTGCTTATGCGGAGGCTGCAGACGTTTACTCGTTGGCAATCACATTTTGGGATATACTTTACCCGGGTCGCGAAAAATACCCAGACGCTGATAGCAACCACCACCTCGTATTTGAAGGTGTACTGAGAGGATCTCGTCCGCCAATTAATGCGGATACAATGGACGAAGTTGTTCCCGAAGATTTACTTGAGCTCATGATTAGTGCGTGGAGGAGTGACCCAAAAATGCGTCCGACGGCCCAGCAACTCGTCGTTGAGCTTGAAAAAATTCAAGAAGAGTTATTAGCAACACTTGCTCAAGACCTCCTCAACCACTTTGACTCTAAAAGCTCTGGAACACTAGAACCGCTAGATAAATTCTTCACTGGTGAGCATGCAATTCATGGCATGACAACACTAAACGTGGTTGAGTCCAAAAGCGAAGGTGTGCGTCTCGGTCGTGCACTTATGGACAGTGGATTCTTACACCACGTTGAGCACGCGTGCGGCTTTCGCGATAGTGATGCTAGCCTCTATTTTCTTGACGACGACAACATCAGCTTCTGCCAACCTCTTGCCATATTAGAAGTGTCTGATGTCTCCTCTCAATGTTCCGACAATGGGTCTCGTGCTCCACAAAACTTACAACAAATTTCGTCTTCATCAACAATGCTACGCAAACGCTCACGTTTATTGTCTCACTTGACGTCGACATTCTCGGCGACTGGGCAAACTGCATCCGAAGGAGGTAGTGGATCACAAAATGGTCAGTGTCCATGCCGTTTACTTGGCCAGCTTCGAGAAATCCCGGTGACACCTAGCGGTCGATTCCGGCGCCAACGCTATCGACAAACTTCGACTAGAAGCAGCAACAGTCGAGTTTCGGTGTTGACACAGACGCCAAGACGGTGGAGTCGTCAAAGAAAAATTGAGTCGGAGGATTCACTTCGAAACAAGCTGCTGGACGAAGAGCATCAACACACTATTGACATCAAATGCGCCGAAGAAGAACTGTAAGATTGAAGAAGATAGAAAAACCAACCAATTTTGTTATAATATCTGTAGATTTCATCATGTTGACATTCTTTGCTCGGAATGTGAGAAAGGCAAGGACTTATTCTGCTTCTTCTCCACTACCAGTTCGGAATTTAACGTGTTGAGCGCAGAGTAAAGTTTCATGACGCTAAACGTGTTAGATGAGAAAACGCGTGATGCCATAACAGCGTCGTACGCTCTACCAGATCTCGAGACAGCGGTACAACAAGGTAGATGGAATCAAATTCATGATAATGACAACAGGTTAACATGGGTGGACGGACAGTAATATACAACGCTATTGACGCTCATGCAAAGACGATCACATTGTCAGTGGACGTTGTGAACGCGTCTTTCACGGCGGTGGACGACGGTAATAGTGAAAAATGAGTATTAATCTCTATTAGGTGTCGCTAATATGATTGTCTGACCAGGTGATGGCATTCAGCCGGATGATCTCTATAAGTACACCGGGGAATGCATTGGTAAAAGTGCTGTTTCCTCGGTGAGAGTGGATCTTGTTTGCTCACACCGTCCATTGATATGACAGCTTCGTCAAGGCTTCCTATGTCGAAAAACGAAGACAATAAAAACAGACAGCAGAAGAATTATGGTTCTCGCGGAGCCTTTCTCTATGAGTTAGTCTCGCTCGCAACAACCGTCGAGATCGAAAGCCGTGTTCACGAGCACTGGACATCTTATCGCAAAGTCTTTCAGGTCAGCCTTTCTCTCCTACAAATTACTTTGTCAATTCTTACTTCATTTTGTTTTCTCAAAATCTGTAAGGAAGGAGAAATCGTCTTCAATGCCCGATCAAAAGTGCTACGCAAAATTCCAGGGACCAAATTGTTTGTGTCAAACCTGTTCGGAAAGGTTCCTGTGAGACGTAAAGACCTATTTCGAAACATGAAGCATCGAACTCGAGTGATCCAGAACGTCAGAAACTTCTGTGTGAGCATGTCGATGATATGGCCATCGCTATCGATCGACATCCGATTTCAAGGTACGTACTGAGATCACCAATATTGTTAGTTTGAAAGTGATATTTTCGCCGGACACCTGTAGGTGAAGAAGTGAGACCTGTGGTCATTCCTGCAGCTAAATCCTGTCGCGAACGCTTTTTATCACATTTTGGTCAAATGCTTGGGAATGAACTACAAGTAAGGTTTGCTTCCTTGTCGTGACTAAGAACTGCTACTAATTAATCGTTGTTGCTGAGATTAGTATGTGAACTTCTTATCAGAGACTTCGCAGTTTTCGATCCGAGGATACTTCGCTTTAATTCCTAGTGGAATAGAAGGAATGGGACAAGGAATCAAACAAGCTAAAAACTACTACCAGTTTGCATTTCTCGGCAACGAATGGGTGGGTGAGTGTCACCAACTATGTTCGCAAACGATAACAGAAGCTGCACTGGAGTATTCGTCGTGTAAGATATTATTTGGGCTGTACCACGCATTCTTCTCAATTATTATACTTATGAACTGACATGGTAGCTTTTGTATTGACAGCCATACCCATTTTCGTCTTGAAAGTCGAAGCTTCCAATCACCAATATGATGCTTCTGGAATCGGAAGGAAGGAACACGTGGTCTTCAAAACTCCTGATCACTTCCGCCAGTTCTTAGTCGAATTTGTTCAGGTAAACAACTATACAGACTACTCTTTGAGAGACTAACATGATCATGATCAGAAAGTAATTTCCACTGAAGCAAATCAAGTCATGGTGAGGCAATTCGGTAATATTCTGTGTCCTCTGTCTGCTCTCACTTACGTCTGCTGATAGATTCAAGAATCAACCAAACGTCAAGCATGTTCCAGTAACCAAGCGGTTAATTTGCCACTTATCCACAGCTCGTTACTAAGCACGTATCCCGTTGCATTATCAAATTATGAAAGCGATGACGAATCGACTTTCCCAGTGCAAGCCGATGATTTTGGTGAAAACATTGACATGAAGTTCCGGGATCAATATTCTGCTGTCCAAGATGAAGACCAGCTCTTAGAACTTGAAATCCGATCAATGTGGAACCACTTCAGTGAAGAGCACAGCATTGCGGAAGAGCGAATTTCGACTGAAAGGAACTTATCTAGGACCTTCATGGAGGACCTTCATGTGTGTCATGCGTGTGGGCATATCGCAAACTCCAGGTATATTTGCGTGGAAACCCCTAATTGCGTTTGGTCTACTCGTTCTCACCCACCCAACACATACAGCATGTCGTTGTGTCCTAGCAGTGAAACGATTGGGGAACCAACTGAATTTGAAGAGAGTAGCCTGGATACCTATACTAAAGCAAATGGATCAGCTGCTTGGACAATGCCACACGAGTCTCCTGTCCCCGATTTCGTTTCTCCAAATAATGGTGAAGAAGATAACAGCAAAGCGGATAGAGATCTCGAGGACATCTTTTTTTCCAACGAACCGCGTACGTCGTTGGTGACGTCAGAAGAAATAGGTGGCACAGCTCAGGTAAAGAAATATTATCTAGACACTCATCTTTCGATTAACTGACCTCGGTCCCCTAAATTATGTATCTGAAGGATTTACTAATTCGACTGCCATGGTTGAGCAGCAAGCCAGATACATTCGACGTTGCGGACGTCATGTTAGACTTGTGTGATGGCAAAAACTATAAAAATGATTCCCACCAAGCAAACGTTAACCGGCCACACAATAATGAAAGGCGCACGGCAAATGGCTTTGAACAACCGGTTGGTATCCTAGAATCACAAGACTACAACGACCCACATCCTTCACTCCACTCCTGGTCTCCTGTTGGTATCAAGTCCGACTATTTTGCTGCGCGGATGATTGGACAGCAACCAAACAGTTCCTTAAAGCGTTGGTTTAAATCCAAGGGTCCTCCAGTCAAGCACTTTACTACAGCACTACAGGTTGATAGTGCTCGCGTCTTAAAAGGAAATCGAGCTATCAAGATCAGCAAGTCTACTCTGTCAAAGTTGCGAGTGATTCGACAAGTTGATCGCAAATTCATCCTCGTTCGAGCTGACACTTCTCAAGGCAAGTTATTACTGTGCATCGACCAACATGCCGCCGACGAACGCGTGCGGTTGGAGAAGCTGGAAGAAGAAATATTTGGCCGCGATGGGTCTTTGCGTCGGATAGAAATCCACAGCCATGAACCACCCCTTAGTCTCCGTATGAGTTTCAAGGAACGCATGTTGCTTCACGAACACGAAGATCTCATAAGAAGCTGGGGTTTTGACTTCGAGTACAGCGCATCGGAGACGGAAACAGTTTTCTATACGGTGACGGCACCAGAAATTCAGGATAACAACAGTGTGTTTCTGCGCACTACTCTGAAGGTGGATAAGCGAGTCGCGAATGTTGATGATTTTCGAGATTTCATTCAACTCTTGTCGAGTACTGGGAAGATTTATCCACATTCACAGATTCGTCCTCCAGTAATCACGAGACTACTTCACTCACGTGCTTGCCGAAGTGCTATTATGTTTGGCGATCGATTGAGTCTTCAACAGTGTAAAGATATGATTGATGAACTGAAGACGTGCCAGCTACCTTTTCAGTGCGCTCATGGTCGACCTTCAGTGGTCCCCCTCGCCGAAATCAATAATGATGACCCATGAGTAATTAGTGACTTCTAGTTTGGTGAATCGCTGGTTATTGAATTCAATGAATTTGTTTTTCCGAAGCTATGCATACCTGTATTTTTGTGTTTTCTGCAGCGCTCCCACTAACGTTTTGGATTTTCCAGAGCGCTAGTTATCCGTCGAAGCTGGAGGCACAGTAGCAGTTCTCAAAGTCAGGCTTATGGTGTTGTAAATCTGGTGAATTCTATAGTTTTTTTGCACATTCTTACCATGTCATTGGACGACGGCAGCTCTCCTCCTAGTACTCTTTGTGGAGATGGCTGCGATTTGCGTCGAAGTATATCGCGTGGGTGGGAAAACGTAGCTGTCGGCGTACACATTCAAATAACCATTAGTTTAGTACTCCACTTGCTGTAAGCAAAGTCTCAATCATCCTTACCTCCACCAAGTGAGTGGCGCATACGAGACGAAGGAGAATTGCTTGCTGAGTCGTGCGTACCATACTCTTCACTTTCTTCAAGGTCATTATCTTCATCGTCTTCTTCGTCCTCATCAGAATATGCATTACTCGTGTTTATAGCCTCGATGGCACTCAGGATGCGCTCGCGTTGGACTCGGTCTCGGACTCCAAAATCATTAATCAGGTCACTCTCCTTTAGTTCTAGCAGCATCTCGCCGTTGCAGTGCTTTTGCTGAAAACGAAGCTGCACAACAATTTATCATCAGTAGTAAGCTTTAAAGAGAATATCTTCTATTGTTTACTTACCACAACATCCGGTACTCCGACATCTTCATGGAGCCATAGGCAAACATTTTCAACACTCCATTCCTTCACCACTGATAAACGGAAATGTTAAAAAATTCAACGCCAGCAATAATTAAAACAGGCAAGGTCGTACCTTCAGCGAGTGTAAGCTGGTCATCGTCATCTTCGTCATCGAACTCGTCTTCATCATCCTCTTCATCTTTGTCATCGTTCATACGGTCAGGTTGGATAAATGGTCTACCACTCAACGTTGTCGAGTGAATACTACACGACCAGTATGATGTTAGATACAGTAATTCTACAAACTAAATGACATTCACCGTCTCACCTGGGTGAACTTGCTCGGGCACCACTATTGTGCTCATGTTGCATTATGTTTGCTAGGGGATTTGCTCCAGGGTTCGTTAGCTGTGAGAGTGCCAGATTTCGACGTGCCAGTCTGTCGGATACTGTTTCTTCTAGTGGAACGAGTAGTTTCAATACAACATCGTCAGCGAAGAGATTCAACTGAGCAATGCAATTCACATGAACAAACGCACCTGTCAGATTGGTTATGCCCATCTGAGAGTCTGCCGAAGCACTTCGAGTGTTTTGCTGGGATGCATGCACAGGCGTCGTTGCAGTGAGTGGTGGTGGGAAAGGAGGAGGAGGCGGAATTTTGATTGGAGTCCTCGATGCTGCTTGTAGAGACCCAGGCTGCGGAGACGAAGGATTATTTTCTGGTGCGGTTGTACCGGGTACAATCTTGCAATTTGTGGAGTGTGCAACAATTGCATCAGCAGGAAAGAGCTGGCAGCATCGGATACACTTGATCGGGCGCTTTGAGCAGCGACTAGCGTGTGTGGTCAAAGCAGAATGCGGCATCTGCGAAAGGTGTCAACACAACACGATTAGTCACTACAATACACCACAAACATGTTGACAGCAGCACGATTTACATTTTCGTTGCAATGTGGGCACAATTTCATATTTGTTTTGCATGACGTCTCATGACGCTGCAGATCCCGAGAGATAACGACCATGTTGCAGTGTTGGCAGCGCTTGGGTTTCCAGTCACAACTACAATACATAATTTTGTACGTGTCAACCGTGAATTCATGACATTCGATCTGGTACACACGTACTTCTGCTCATGATCATCAATTTTACTCGCTTGAATTTCATCGTCACAGAATTTGCACTCCACCTGCATCACATGAAACCATTTAGATAACGAAAATACCACTAAAGCGGTTTGTGTGCTGTTTACTTTTCCAGTTGGTCCAGGTGCAGTAGAAGACCGTGCAGCTGAAGGAGAGGGAATTGATTGTTTTGCTTCAGGGTTGGTTGGACGTGAAACAAGAGTTGATACCGTGGCTGGAGTTGTCACACTTTTCTTTGGACAACGTGTGGCCAAGTGGTTAGGAATTCCACGCTGCAGGAATTTACCACCGCAATCGTTTGGACATGAAACCAGCCTGCAGTCACAATTCTCGATATGATCCTGCAATTCAGACATCTGAAAAAGCACAACACGGTTAGCGCTGAGAACACGCCACTTCCAATTAAAAGAAAAGTACCTTCTGGCGACGAAGACAATGTGGGCATTGCTTCAGTACTTTGTCACAGTTGATCTCGTGCTCTAGCAAATCAAAGCTGGGCACATCTGCTGAGCAATGCCGGCACTTTTTAAACGGCCCCTCGAGCTCCGTCGTATCTGAAACAGGTTTTATCTCGCTTGGAGAGGAGTTTGTGCCAATTGTTACCACTTTCTTGCTCTCGGCGGGGTTGCACTCCAGCTCATGAATCTCGAGGCTGACCCATGGTATTTGTTTCTTGCATGATACGCATTCTACCATTCGTTTTGGGCACTGGGATTTCTCGTGTTCAGACTTTTGGTTTGAACGAACAGGGAGCCGACACAACTCGCACAACACATGCGAAATGGATTCACCGTCAGATGCAGATGATGCCGATGGTGTAGTTGGAGCAACTTGTGCATTACTTTGTTCTGGAGTTTTGGTGGAATTGACTACAAGTGCGATGTTACCACTCGGCACACTTTGAACGGGGATAGAACTGGTTTGGATAGCTTCTGGTGGTGTGGACCGTGCAAATAACTTGGCTAATGGCGAAAGAGGTGGTGGGATTTCTTCTTTTGCAGTCGGCATAATGTCTGGACTTGGAACTGAAAGGGCCAAGCCATGAGAACCACCTACCTGTGGTGTAGGTGAAGAACTTGTCGGGGGTAAAGAAGAATTGCAGAGTTGTGGTGCATTTTCTGTTGATGAGTCTACTTCATGCTGAGAAGCAATAGAGAATGCACTACCTCCGACGGGTATTGCCAGTGTTGACTTCGTATCGGTGTTGACAGCGGTATGAGTTAGTGGTGCTGTGGCGTTCGGGGTCATGGGAATTGGTGAAGCTCTTTCGCTTCTTGTGACTGGCAGAGGTGGAGAACTTACAGATGTAGATGAAGTATTTGGTAGCATCTTTGCCGTTGGAGTACTTGGAACGCTGGAAGGTGTCATTGTTTCCTTAGGCATCATGACGTGAGATATTGCATTTTTCACTGGTAGTGCGGACGATGATGCTGAGCGCATTAATGCAGGGTTTTGCCCTGTCATAATATCTGGGACTGATGGTCGGCCACTGTTAGCCTCTACGGCATCTGTCTTAGAAGACATAGCATGAAGTGGCACCTTGTTTGGGAGTATAAGCGCCGAACCTGAATTCCCTGACTGCTTCACTGGACCTGCACTACGCACTTGATCTGTGGAGTCTTCGCCTTGAAAACTTGCACGCTTTTCAAGTTCAGCTTCAATAGCATTTTCCACGTGAGAGGGACTGATATTTGTAGCTGCGGAAGCTGATACCGCACTTTTCTCGGTCAATGGGGCCTGTGTTGGTGTACTTGCCGCGCTTGAAGGATTCAACGTCGGTGGCAGATGAAGAATTGGTGGTGGTGGTGCCTGGTTTCCCGCGAAGGGTGAAGGCGGCCAAAATCCATGGTACGGCGATGGAACCATGGGTATTTGAACCTGTGGTTGTGCCTGCATTTGAAGCTGCATCTTGTGAAACAAGGTTTCCATCGTGGATACGTACACGCTAGTTTGCTTTTCCAGAGCCAAGCTAACATCCTTGGTAGTGGAATCGCTGTTTGATGCTGACGAACTGGCAGTAGTCAATGATACCATGGATTTAGACAGATCAGCCACAGATAGATTAGTACTCAAGACGGTATCCTCTAGACGCTTCATCTTCTGCTCCAATTCGCTTGTATGGTTGCCACTCTGTGCCATCACTGAGTTTTTCAAATTCGCCACGACAGCCTGATGTTCTTTCTGAAGGTCCGCTACAGCAATTTCAATCTGCTTCTCCACGTCCTTTAAGCGTTTGTCGAAGTCGCTGTCATGTTGCGATAATTTCACACGGTTCTCTTGGATAAGTGTGTGCATTTGATCTTCCAGTTGATGACGATTTTTGCGAAGTAATTCATGTAGCTCATCTAACGCCTGTTTTCTATCCTTCTGCTCTCGCTCAAACATTTTAGCAAAGTCATCCTGCTTGTATTGGTATGACTTTCCTAACTCTTCCAAGGATGCTTTCACCGCGCTGATTGCTTGCTGCGTTGATTTTTCCTGTCGATCAAATGCGTCATTGATTGTAGAATTACGCTCACCTCGAAGTTGGTCCTGAACGGATTTGATTTGGTTGTCGGCCTGCGTCCTGACAGTAGCAGATCGATTGTGGCAACTTTCTTCAAGAGCATTCCGCAAGATCTCAACCTCTTGCTTGCTGATAAAGTTACTGCTGCTTTCACCAACCATTTTCTGGATAGGTTTCGTTTGTGCATCCACGTAGTTATGCATAAGTGCCACAAGCTCCTTCTGGAGTCCTTCTCGTAATCCGATCATCTGCAGCTTTAGCTCTTCCTTTGCTTTATTTTCCAATTCCTCTTTTGAAGGTTGCGGTGAGTGACCATGAGGAGTTTTACCGCGCGCAGCGCCATCGTGAAATATGTCCATTTTAGCTAAATGGTGTTTAAGCGCATTAAGATCGCTACGTAGTTCATTCAGCTCGTCCGTAACACCCCGATTCACTTTTTGTGTTAATCCGTCCAGCAGCAGACTCGACGAACTAGTGGTGCGCGTGATCTCAGCAATCTGTTGTGCCTGGTGCTGCAAATTCGCTTGTAGCTGCGCTTTGATGGGCTCCATTGCTGCGTTAAACTGCACTAATAGCTCAGATCTCGATAGTTTCTCCTGTGCCATTGCCTGCGTAGAATTTCCCTGCTCGCGTAGTGCAGCCACCATTTGACGAAACTCGAGCAACTGGTTTTCAGTCTGCATGCGCCACGATTCGTCCTTCCCGCACATCGACTGCAGATGAAAGCCTATATCCTTTTGTGTCGTGAGCTCCTGTCGGATCTTTGACTGCACCTGGTCCAGTGTATGCAACTGACGATCGTTCGCACAAACCTCCACACGCAATCGGTCAAGTTCTTCCGAAGTTGCCTTGCAAAGTTGCAAGAGTGCACTCAGTTGTCGCTCTGCAATTGCAGCACGGGCATCCACCTCCAATTTCAGACTCAACCGCACCTGTTCTATCATCTGCGCCATATCGTACGTTGGTGATGCGTACATTTGTTGTCGGTAGGAACCTACAGCTGCCGGTCGAGAGGAATTGTAGTGAGATCCATCCACTTGGTCGTGCATTTGGCATTCTTCCTCAACGGGCTCATATTCACTGCCACGGCGGTGCGTTCGTTGATTATCTTTTGCTCTTCCAATCGTTGTTGCTGCTCGTTTACGCTCTTGTCGCCGATGAAAATGCTCCGAGAAGGTCGTCGGCGCTGTAGACGCCGTCGATCCTTTGGTAAACGCACTCGACACTCGTGAGTATGACGGTGTTTGCACACGTGTCTGTTGTAGTTCCTTGTCCTGCTGACGGTGGCGATACTCTGCCGCCATGGTCCCGCGTAGGTAAGCTGCTGCTACATTTTCATTGCTAGAATCATGTCCACTGGTGGCTGGTACATCATCAAACGCAGTGAATTCAGCCGTGACATCTTCGAATTCGCGGAACTGCTGTGCGAGGCTAGCGTCTGTGCACTTGATGATGGCAGCCAGGTTGGCCTCCCAGTCCATGTTACTCCACCAAACGTCGTTTCTCGAAATCCAGAATATGCTTGACATGATTGACACATTGGTATGACAATGACCAACAAACTCTGTAGTGGCTACTGTAGTTTCCAGACCGCATGGTGGTGATCATGCACAATGGTTTATTTCGCCACAGTGCCTCACTTCACCTCCATATTCTGTCTGAATCATCACACATTGCCGAAAGCTTAAACACATCATCAGACCATTCGATTTTCAGACAGGTGATGTTCCAAGACAAGACCAACAAAACTAGGCTCTATTCAGAATTGGCGTTTTCGTGGTACTGTACCTCATGTAATTGATTTCAGCTTCTCATATGTCGAGTTGATGATGCCCCATGACAACAACGATCGGAAGAAATTCATCTGCACGCCTCGATACAACCGCTTCACACTGTGACCTCGCTCTTGATACGTAAGTTTCAAGGCCTCCCAGGGTCCAATAAACGGTTGCCCATATACACTCTGCATTCGTGTCCGTGCCACTACAAGCATAAGAGCAGATCAGCAAACCACCCAGTTACACAAAATGAAACAAGACTCACCGTTAATGGGGAATGTGCAGGTACTGATTATTGCTCCAAGCAATGCACCACAGATAAAATCATTTGTCATCGTGGCCGCGGACGTCTCTCCTCTCGGCAACAACTCTCTTACCGGCCCTCTAAGCCCAAAGAATAAAATATTTCCCGGTCCATTGCGACACAAAATAGCTGATAGTCCTCGGTAGTGTTCTTTCAGTCCGTACTTGTTGACATGCAGCATAGCATCGTATGCACCCGCAATCTCCCGATTAAACTTGGGTGTCTGTAGCAATGTCTGTGCTCTCTAGATCCCATAAACGACAAACCATCAGCACTAGCTCTCTCCAAACTTATCAACCTTTACACACCTCAAACGGTGCCAACACTGCTTCGGATGTGCCAGCCATCCCTGCCGCCAGAAGATTCAGACCTCGCTGCTCCCCGAACGTCTCGACCAGCAACTCATCGTAGAAGTTGTACAGACCAAACATAATGGACTTAGACACCATTGCCTGCACCAGCGGCGGCTTCACACCTCGGTACAACATGAGCCAACCCTCGCTTCGCACATTCTCGAACGCCTGCCACGTATTCAGCCCGAATAGCTGTGCAATAGCGACGTCGTAGATTAGATAATAAGGTAAAAATGCTAGAGTCATTGCTATATTGGCGCTATACCTGCTGTCGGAACATGACTTTATTGGGTGGAAAAGTGACGATGATGTTGATGGCGGCGGCGGAGCCACCGCAGAAGAACTCGCGCAGGTGTGGAAAGCGCGCAAAGAAGTCGGCATGCGGCTGGTCCTGATCCTTCGCACGCTCCTCCGGGTCGCTCAAGAAGCTGTCCATGTCAGCAGCGTTCGGGCACGCGCTTCGGGAAGTGGGTAAGAGATGGATAAGAGCGTTGTTCAACCCTTTTTTCGGAAATGCATACGTTATCTGTCAGAAGTTAGACAACTAGTAATTGACGTTTTGCGGTAGTGCGGGATGGATGTCAATGAAGTACTGAAGGTACAATCCTGAACAGCTTGTACAGGACTTCAATGGAATGCTCTGGTAGTGAAATAACCGTAGCATTTACTATATAAAGGATAAATTGGCTTGGGATCCCTATCTTGTTAAGCTTTTTGGTTTGCACCTCACTTTGGTGGTACACTGCAATGATACTTCTACATGGTAGACTCTGCCAGGATAGCTACGAGTTATTGAGTGCTAGGATTTTTGATATCGTAGCAAATCGGCACTACTGTTAACGCACTGTATGTTGTAGTAACGAAGCAGGAGCTCTGCAATCTCTGTGTCTCTGATACATTTGTGGTTTGGTGTGTCCTGCTGCAATGCGAACACCAAGTTCAGTGAGACGATGGCACTGCCGAGAAAGCTGTGCGGCACGGAATGGTAGTTCGATTAACCGCTCTTCAGTCTTTTTCCTGTCAATCGACTGCATATACAATCGAATACCATGTCGCGCGCTGAGTTGGTGTCGGATTTAGGACTGCGTTAGCTCAACCTCCGGTCAAATTTCTCCGTCATGGACTCACTTGCGCTCCATAATCGCAGCGCAGTCGTTACACTCCAGCACAAGACTCAGCAGGCTCATATCACCTGCAATTGTTTGCCGCCGACGTACGATGATAGGTATTGAGTCTAATGGACAGTTGCAGATGACAGGAAGCTGCTGTGTGCACTAGGATTTCGCGGTCATCGGACGTTGTAGAGCTTTTGGTTCTCCTCCTCAACTACGGTACATTTACGCTGATCATCTCTCGCTCTCTCAGCCCGCCTGCTGCTCCTCATTTTCTGGAGATTGCTAGGCATTAGAGCTGTTATCGTTGGATCTCACACAAACACACCCACCACTCGCTAGTACGACGTCGTCTGCACCTGTGTCTGTTGTTCGTGCTGGTGGTGGTGTTACCCGCAGTACAGATATGTTCTTGGCTCGTACTCAGTCGTCACACAGTCGATATTTTGTCGCTAACGTAGTCATATCGCCTGGTATCTAATTGGCCGCCGTGAACTCAGCCGTGACGTCCTTAACTTGCAGGCGTACTGCGCGAGGCTGGTTCCACTACACTGAATTCGAGAACTTGTCATTTTAGGTGCATGTTCCTGTGGCAGTAGATGACTACGGCATGGTCGATTCCCACTTGGTACAAATCATGTCATCGCGGCAGGTGCCCATAAGACCAAGTACGCGCTGCAGAGATGAGCGGTATCATCAAACACGGCTCCATGCCGCAGATCCTGGCTAACCTTGGCGCCAGTAAATCGACGATTCCGAAAGCTCTGATAGGTAAGTCGCACAAAAATTCCAAGACGGAGATCGGCGGCGAGATCCTGTAGTCTGGCTTACGAGGTGACGATGTCGACCTTATCAAACTTGTGATGCTGCAACAGGCGACGCCTGAGGTGGTGGGGATACTTGACGACATCCTCATGATCAACGAAGGCCACATGGTGTATCATGGCCCAAGGACGGAGATTCTCGACTACAACTCGGAGGACTGTTTTACCAGTCGGACAGATGCATGAAACTATCAGTAAGGGCTTCGATGAACATCAGTTCGAGAGCGCCGAGAACTCCAGAAAGCCAAGAACGTGGATAACCTGGCACGCTCGAAGCAAAAAAGTCGGAATTCGGTCTGGCGTTTATCCCAAGCACGCTGATTCTGTTGAACCATCAAAAGCTGGTGTAGTTGCGCGATCCGCCAGTACTGTGGGGAAAGTTGATCGAAGCATTCGTAGCTGGTGTGGTCTTGGGTATGATTTACAGTGACGTGAGCTTGACGTATTACCTGTGCATGGTCGTCTCCAGTGCTTTCAGCAGTTGAGAGTCAGGTGTGGCAGCAGGTTACCATTTCGTTCCAGCTTTGAAAGGTGTTCACAAACAATGTTCGTGCAACTTCTTCCGTACGACGTTTTATGCCATTGATGAAAGAGTGGTGCAGATTCCAGTGAAAGTTGTTGTCGTCTCGTTCGTGCTGTGCACGTTCTTCTATTTATGAGTGAATTGATGCGCTCGGTCGAGAAGTATCTTGTGCCCGGTGTTACTTGCTTTCAACACGCTATCAGCTCGTACATGATGATCTGAGTGCGCTGCCACCGAGCAATACGGTGAGTCAGGCGCTGATCTCGATCTCGGTGAGCTTCTTACTGTTCTTCGGTAAATCCTTCTGACCGACTTGATCCTGGACTACTGGATCTGGATGTGCTGGTTCGTTCCAATCTCGTGGGGGATTCAAAGCAGCATGTTGTCAGCGTTCTCGAGTGATCGGTACACGCCTGCACAGAGTAAGAAGTTTCTTCTTGATCTCGCAGGTACGGAGTACATTTGGCTTGAGCATCGTGGTTCTGGTGGTCTACTTCTCCTTGTTCACGACGCTACATGTCTTGCGCCGCACTTTATCCGCTATGAGGATCACAAGGGCGTGAGTGTGAAGACTCTAGCTGACAACGCGGAAGAGGAGGACCTCGAGTACTTTGTGGCGCTGCCGTCAAGCGAGGAAAAGCAGCTTCTGTGCCGCATCACGGCACACTTTGAGTCGTGTATGGATGGCAGTATGGACGTCGTTTCGAACTGCAAGAGGCACGGTTCTCGACGATGATTGGCTCCCTCTGTGAAAGAGGGCTCGTCTACGTCTATGGGGTGTGCAACAGCGACTGGCTGCGGAGGGTCCTACTTCGTACTTAAACGGGAGCTCGACGCAGCTTCAAAGTCCAGTGCAGAGCCGCGCCTGTCACAATGTTTGGCCGATGTGCAAGGGACTAGCATCTAACTGCTGAATGGAGGCTAGCTCTTCGCTGGAAGCAGCGCAACGTCAATCCTAGAGTTAATATAAATGGAGGCTTCTGCGAGACGCGGGTTGATATCATGGCTGCAGCCTCTGGTCAAGCTAGCCGTTTAGAGCTGTACTAGTACCAGTATTGCGCTGCAGAGTGATTGCGGTGTTGCAGTGCAGCTGCAAAGCTTTGTCGAGCTGGGTAAGGCTTTGGTGAGCCACCGCATCCAACGATCCTGTCGCCGCAATGGTGATGACACGATGAGCTTTTTCTCGTGGCGCAGGACCAGAGCGCTCAACGGCTCCTTGCCGGTTGATAAGCGATCGTCGACACACGGTTCGGGCCAGACGAACAGCACGGCGGCCGGTGCTTCAGCACTGCCGTCACGAACGTTACTGGCGGCACCGTCCGTGTTTCAGGCATGCAGCTCGCAGCACTGCACGCTCATGCCCATAACGCAGTAGCGCTGCATGGTGGTGACCTGCACTGAACTTTTCACGCACCTTCACTCGGCGTTTGGTTGGCTGGCTAATAATAGCCCTCGCAAGCCAGCCATCTCGCTTCGAGAACAGGGGAAGGGATCAAGATCTTGGCGAAAAAGAGACACCAAGAGTCAGAGTGAAAACGGCCAGAAGGCAAAAAGCCACAGTTTCTGCGGAGCTCCTGGCTCGCCCTCTTCCTCGCTGGCATTCCCCGATTGCACCAGACCGACAGCTACCATGAACTCGCCCACGACACCGTACTCCATGTCCAGCCACCAGGCCATCTTGAAGTGCCCGTGGCAATGGCGCCAGCCTTTCCTGGACGAGAAGCGCGAGAGTCGCAAGCGCAAGGTCGGCGACGGCTACTTCTACGACCCTGTGGACCCCAACTTCGTGGACCACTTGCTGCCCGGTTACGCCAAGAAGTTCTGCAGTGCCGACGTGCTCGAGTCCGACGAGAAGGAGAACATTCAACGTGAGATCGAGCGCCTCATGACAAAGAAGAACGATCCGCTTGGCCGCACTGGCTCCGATGAAGACGCTACCTCTGACGAGGACGACTTCGACGTGAACCGTGAGAACCAGGCGCTAGTCGACAGCATCCTGCTCATGTCCAAGTCGGTTGAAGCCTCGTCGCTCACGCTACTGGCGTCTCCCAAGAGCGTTGCGTCGTCCTCGCCCTCGTCGGATGAGGGAAGCGACGACGACGAACTCAGCAGCAGCGGCGAAGAGTCGTTTGACCTCGCTGAGGATCGACCGGCCAAGCTCATTGCACACCGCAGCTCATCGCTCGAACTTGTGTCCGACAATCTGCAGGAGGCCTACTTTGCCGTGGAAGACAGCGAACTGCTCGACTTCCAGGCGGTTTCCAGCACTGAAGCGGTCGAGACGGACTGAGCGGTGGCGACTGCGAGCCCTCAGGCTCTGCCCTCGCCGCGTCCGTTTGACCCAACGACTTCCACCTCGTGTGAATTTATTTATTGATCGACCACAGCTTTGATTGCCCGTTATGTATGATTCGACGGTGGCGTAATGCACCTTTCGCCTTCGCCTACCAGAAAGAAACAAGATAGCTCCCAGAGAATACACTCGCTAATGAACTTGCTTTTTGCTACTAAAGTTTTTGGCATCACGTCAACTCATGCTACGTTCACTCATTGCTTCGATAGTAGTGGCGTTTTGCATATAGACACAGTGTGCATCTTGGAGCCGATCTCTCGGCTGGCAGTATCGTACTCACCAGCCCCCATTACATTAACCCCTCCCTTCACAGACGGCGGCAAAAGCACCGACAACGAGGAGCCAGCATACCGTGAGTATCCTTGTCCGTTTTGGTAGCAGCGATGAAAGATTTCGCTAGAAACGCCTCATCAAAGGATCAGTTGATAAGCTCATGCTGTTGGATTGTGTCCGTTACCATCTGAGAAGGATGCATCCTTATCAACCTAACTCTAATCATCGTCCTGACCCAAAACTTATAGCGGCTTCTGCCAAAACATCGTGCCCTCCACGACAAACGGCCGCAGGACCCGCCTGGAGACTAGCGTATCTAGCAGGATCTCAATCTTCTCCTTCCCATAATCGGGTAGCATTTCTGCAAGCTGGTCGACGCTCTATACAAGCAGCAGCGGTTAGTGATCAAAGCGAAACGAGACCGACGCGCGAAACAGACAAAACTGCCGCAAGCAAATGCGTGCAATACTCACAATCGCAGGGTTGTCGTCGTCTGTCCCTTGAAATTTACTGTACAATGTCGACACCTGCACGGCGCCAACGCCTCGCTGCAAGACGACCACCAAAGAAAGGTTAGTATGAAGTTCCGTCACCACGGACGAGAAGTACACTAGTGTCGTACCTGAAACACTGCTGGTAGCAACGAGAGTTCAAACTTCGGTGTCGGTTCTCCAGCGTTGAAGGAGTCGTCGTACTCCTGCAAGCGTGTCTCCTGAGAAACACTGCCAACATCGAGACTCGCGCCAACGAGACGGTTTGACAGCGGAGTGTTTGGTGTCATAGCCTTCAGCTGGGTACGCAACAAAGGAGACGTCAAGTCAAATTCAGGCGTCCTCGGAGTGTCGTCGTCTATCAATGTCTCATTCTTTTGTCGCGGTGGTGTCGCTGCAACCGGCGATTTTCCCCGATGACTGGGTGACGATGAGAGGTTGCTTCTACTACTGTACTTCCGGCGTAAGCTAGGAGACGTGAATGGAGACGTCGCTTTTGCGGGGTAGTGGGTTTTCGGGTACACTGGTGTTCGCCGCTTCTCGCCAGCATCTGATCGTTTTCGCTTTCGGTTGGAGGTGCCTTCTGATCTCTTCGACGAGCTCGATGCATCATCATTACCCGGCTCCATCTCAATCGCAGTTGACAGTCGTACTGTGCTAAATTCCGGGGCGTATGGTGTGGCAGTGGAGTCGTTCATTTCGTCGCCTCCTTTCTCCTCACCGCTCGACTTCGACTTCTTCCCACGGGGTGGAGTGTACTCAAACGCACCCATCTTCATCAAATTCCTGCTAATACCTGGGCTGTTGCTGTTGTACTCCACACTGCTAATTGCCGATGGAGGCGTCGAGATCTGTCGAGGTCCAGCGTTCGCACTCTTCAATTGCTCACCCTGCAACACGCAACACGGTCAGTATTGCATCAGCACCACCAAGCCAACATTACACGCACCGAGATAACCCCCGTGCGAGGTGGCGACGTCATCCTTGGCGACCACCGTCCACTTGAGTTAAGCGTGGACGTCGATTCATGTGTCTTGGCACCTGATCTCACCGCTGATTTGGACATGTACGGTGTCCTAGACATCCTTGGCAGGTTGTCACTGTTAATACTGGAGTTGAGACTGTCTTCATTTACTGAGGTGCTGGCTGGTGGCTGGTGTTCTTTGAGCGTCGTGGTCTTAAACGTCTGGTTCCTGGTCACGAACGACGTGTCGTCCTCCAGCTCGTCATCATTCACTATAATAATTTCTTGCTCCTCTTCGTCCTGTTGTTGCTGAGTAGCTGTTGCATGTCTAGTGGATCCGGGTGTGAAGGGCCTGGAGAACCGTGACGGCGTGCGCGTGACTCGCCGAGCTGCCGGTTGCTGTGTGAACGAGTCGAAAAGCGGTCGCCACACACGCGAGGCCTCGTGGATCTGTCGCAAAATCTGGTGATGTCTCCGTACGGTGCCACAGATCTGCGTAGCCGAGCGGTGTGCTGCGCAGATATTGGCGTCGATCTCTTGTAGCAAGTACGTGATACGCTGCTGCGCGTCCTCGTCCATTTTGGCGCGTGCTCCCCCTTTTCAAAACAATAAAGTTAACTTGTATCACGAATTACTAAAACAGCGTTTTTTTAGCTAATTCGTACTGTTTGGCGCCAGACATTTGAATTCTTGCAGCTCAGTGCGGAATTGGCCAAAGTTGCAGCAGCCCATACAAACATGGAGTATCGTGTGCGCAAGCGCGACGTGCATGGCGCTGGCCGCCTGCCACGCTCGCTGGAAGAAGTGCTATCCAACGAGACTGTACGCCGCTTCATGTTGCGTGCAGGCTTCCGCGTAAGCTCGGACCGTGCTGCTGTGGAGGTGCGGCGCCACGTGAGCGACTTCTTCCGTCGTCTTGTGGGCTGCATGGTGGTCATGATGCAACATGACGGACGCCGCAGTCTCCGCCTTATCGATGTGAAGCGCGCGTGCGAACACTTTGGCATCCGCATGTACGGCTACGACGATATGTGTCTGCTGGCGGCCGGTCGAGTGTGTGGACCAGAGGCTTACCACGTGACGGAGTTGGTGGAGTGCAATTCGCTGTTCAGTCGCTCTGTGGACGAATTTGATGAGCCAGACACGGAACCTGGCGCGCGCTATAAGAAGACGGACTTTGTGGCCAATTATACGGCGTGGAAGGAAGAAATGTGCGAGATGGACGGCGTGAGTGAACCCAGCGAATGGTCCTTCTCTGATAGTGATACGGAGTCAGAAGGAGACCAGGATATAGGTATGAAGACCTCTCAACCAGACGAGGAGAAGTTTATGGTCTCGTTGCAGAATGCACAGAATCTTGTAGATGAGAAGCTGCTGCTAGGATCGGAAGACGAGGACGAAGACATCGAACACCAACCTGGTCAGGGATATTACTCGGACTATGACGACAGCTACGAGCCTGAGTACTTGGAGACACAGCGAACTCATGAAGAGGATGAAGATGCTCAATGGAGCAAAGATAGAGAACTCCACGTGCTGCACAGCGACGAAGACAGCGATCCTGCTGAGTTGCAGGGCTTCAGTGGCAATCCCAGCCTCTACGTCATCTCCAGACAGGATTTCTTGTGTGTTTTCCGTACGTTGCTCAACCTTACACTGAGACTGGGTGAACTGCAGATCAGCTCGGTTGCACTTAGCGCCCTGCACAATGCCACGGAGCAGTGTCTCCACCGCTCGCTCACGGAAGGTTCGCTTCATTATCAACTGGCAGCTATCCTGAACGAGCAGGAACACCTTAACTCGACGAGTCAGCTGGAGTCGGAACTTCAGATGCAGCGCGAGAAGGTAAATGAGCTGTGTGAAACCATTGCTGCTAACAAGGCCGCGTTCAAGGCTAAGGAGTTAGCGATGCAGCAACAGATCGAACAGCTCAAGAAACAGCTACAGGGTCAACAGGATGTACCGACGCAAACGTCTCCCGGGCTCAAGAAGAAGTCACCTGGAAAGAGGAAAGCCACCAGTAAGAAAACTCACACTGTGCACAAGGCTCTGTCCAAATCCTCAAATGGTTCTACGTCTATAGTAGGTGCGCTGCGTTCACGGGGTCAAAACCACACGGGAACGAAGAAGATCAAGATTAGTCTGGTTTGAAGAGGAGCGAATAATCAGGTGATTACGAATGCTGCTGATCCAATCTGAATCTGCTCGCCGTGTTGTTCTCATTCTTGGTCAGCCAGCTCTTCTGCATTTTTGGGTCAGTATACTAGCAGTCGCTGGAGCAAGGGACTTGCGTTGGAGAACACAAACACAGGCTTACCGCTGTCATAGCATTTCCGATCAATATTAGGTACTATTTCGTCTTCTATCTGCGTGGCTCAATCATTGTGAGCTCATATCGTTTTACCGGTTATTAGCGCCTTCTGCTCAGCAGCCTCAGCTGCTCGAATCGTGGCTGTCGCGTGACATACTTGGACGAACTCAATTAGATGCTGGAAGAAGTCATCGCCGAACGTGCTGCAGTGACAATAAAAAGTCTCTGGTTAGTCATATTGGAACAAAACATCGGTTAGTATGCACCTTAGGTATGCTTCGATGTTGTTGTGACCTGCGTCGGTGACCCATAACGGTTTGTACCTCCATTCCTGAGGGCACATCTCGAACAATCCTTCACCATGCCAAAAGGGCACGACTTCGTCTCGAGTGCCATGGATAATCGTTACTGGTGACTGAACCTGATCGATGATGTCGATATTGCAGAACAAGTCGCCGGGGAATGTATACCGGAAGTTGAACACAACACGGAACATGGAGAGCACAGGGCTCTGGAGGATCACGCCTGCTACCGGCTGCTGGAGGTTCGACTGCTTCGCCGCGATGTGTGTCGTCGGCCCAGAGCCAAGCGACCTGCCATATCTGACATAGATCAGGAAACTTGTTAAGATCGCCAAGCTACGTGAATGTATCAAAAGTACATACAAAATAATGTTTCCAGGAGGAATCTTTTTCACGTTTACAAGGTACGCGAACGCAGCTTCAACATCAGCAAAACATGCTTCTTCACTTGGCTCGCCCTCGCTGATGCCGTATCCTGAGTAGTCATACGACATGACATTGGCCTGAATGAAAATGCTCTCTTAGCCAACAGGAACATCCATAATAACCTCTTAAAAGCTCACCTGAAGTCTTCGACTGACCTCACGAAACCAATCATAGATCATCCCTAAATCTACAGCACGAACAGAATCAGTCATAATGTCAAATGGCTCGATCACGATGTATCCCTACCTTCCGCGTTGCCATGAGAGAAGAGTATCGTGTATTCAGCCTTACTACAAGAGGTTCAAGTTCAACGTTTACCATCGACCATTAATATACAAAAGTCAATGAACCGGTTTAGCAGCATCCGACCTACTCGTATGGAATAAAAAACGCCGGGATTCTGTTGTGCATGGTGGTCACCAGGAAGAAGTAACGACGCGTGTAGCCATACGTAGTAGGTGGCGGTTGAAACACCAGCGCGGACACCGTGTTGCCCATCGTGCAGCCCCCGCTCGCAGCGTGTCAATTGACGCAGCTACTGCACCTCCGGTCCTTGATGTCTCAGTGGACTGGTGCAGCTGGACACTGCGCCTCGGCCTGACAAGTCCTCCTGCGACGCGCGTGACCCGCTCCCTGCTCAAGTGCTTGCCACTGTCTCCTGGCGCGGATCGATAAATAGAATGCTACCCTCTAGAAACCGATTAGCTTATTGTATGAAGTTTTGTATTGGGCTGAGTGAAGTCACGCTTTGTCATGCATTTACTCATTTGCTCTGTGTTATGGGCCATTTGCATTAGGTCGGTGTTGTTGCTATGTTCATCGAGTGCGCCGGCGTTTCGCCAAGTGGCTCACGCCACGGAGATCCTCTTCAATAGCCTGATTCACCTGACGTTCATCCTCCTCACTTGGAATGCCTTCTTTCCGAAGCAAATTTGTAAAACTGCCTCGATTAGCTGGAGTGAGATCCGGTTGCGGTGATCTATGGACAATAGCCAACGGGTTTTCACCACCTCTGCACGAACTTGATAGCAATGTAGGATGCGTCGTTGTCGAGCTGAGAGTGAGTTGCTGGACATACTTGTGGTCTGCGTCATCCAGCTCAGTCCACGGACCTCGGAGCAGCCTCCTCGGTCGTCGCTTCGGACGTGTACGTCGAGGCCAGGGCATCACATCACACACTGTCTTCGCATAGTCAAGCCAGTCGTTCGCCCATGAATTGAGGCGTTGGAGTCCTGGCACATTCGCCAGTAGCAGTGACTTGACACTATGGGGTCTGCGTTTTGCTGCTCTGTATAGCGTCTGCATAGTTTGCAACTCTTCCTTCCGTCTCGACTGGTTTCTACAGCAGATAAACTCACTTAATTCATAGATTCTCCCAAAATCAGTCAAGATTACAGTAAAGCTCACTTTTTCTCTGCCTCCGTGGCGCTGGAGAACGTGAATCCCGACGTTAATGAGCCCTTCGTATCTTCTCCATCTGCAAAATCAGCAATGAGTAAGCACTAGGAACACTAGGAATTACTCTTGTCTATCTATCTATCTACAACCTTCGTACCAGTGAGTAGCGGTAGTTGTGAGCTGGTCGAGTCTCCCCGTAGCTTGGTAAATGGTGAGAACGTCACACGTCGAGGTGCTCCATTGCGTCGTCTGATAGCTACACGTCTCCTCTCTCTCTTGGAAGCACTGTCCGAGGGTCTGGATGGACTGGCGTACAATGACAGCGACTTGAGAATCGGTCTCGGCATCGTCGTGTCCTTGACAAAAAACGACTTGTGATACCTACAGGCTTGAGGAGGGGTGAGACACCTGAACGGATGTTATCGCCTAAACGACATCTGACCTCATGGTTTCTACGTGGTGTACACCATTTAGTGATATGGCTACATTTATAATCCGACCTTTCACTACAGTTGAAGTCCCGACACCAAGCGGAATATGTGGCTGCTACTGCAGCTAATTGGATTGATTTTGCTGTTCGTAGGTGGCTTTGAGGTGCGTGTTATCACAGCTTGTATATCGTCCTCGTTATCATACTAATTGGATGTTTTAATGGCAGCTATGGCGTTTTCTAGTTGGCTGCGTCTTCACGCTGATCATGAAAAGTAATAAGGGACTGCAAACTCATGCCATATTCATTATTTGTATCTAATTGACAATGTTATTGTATCTGTGAGTAGCCAGATTATTGCGGGATATCTCTATCGACTCGCACACGAAAGTTTCCGTGACAGCCGTGGGGATAAATATCTCGCTCTGGACGCAGCTGTGGAAGTTCCTTCGGGCACCTAAAAGAGAGAAACTCTTCATCTTGACGCTAACTTTTGTCAAATTGCTGGTGGTCACTTCTAATTCTGAAAAGATACAGCTACGACGTGAGGTTTCTACATCGCCTTCACTCTGGCAATTCCTCGACACCACTATTGGTCTCAAGGACATTCGACACCCGATGTGGAAAGGAATTCGTGCGTGGATACCACGTTTATTGTTACTTTGTCGCTGTGTTCATGCTTTTGAGCTGGGTGTTGGCTCAATATCAGTGGATGTTGTTGAGAAAGACAGAGACGATACCACACCGGTGCTAAACATTCAGGTAAAAACTGTAGACTTCTTGGGCCTCGATAGACTTTGAGGTATTGACCATGCTGTTTTGTTGTAGTATGGAAGTGTTTTTGCTAGTGCAATGTTCCATGCCAAGACTGGGGAGCTTTCATGTACAGTGACATTGTCGCAAGACCAACCGATGCTTCTCACCATTAAAGGGCTAGATGCGACGGTAGCGCTTGGTCGCACTGAGATACGCATCCGCGTACCAATTTCTCATAGTTACGGAGACTTGCGTGCTCCCATTCCGTCATCTTACTCAATGGCGATTGATTTGATTCAAATTAACTTCGATCTTGAGCATCTTGTGCGAGCAGTATTATCTCCAAAACAGCGCGAACATAATGAAGATCCCAGAGTATCATCAAGCACACTAGCAGATGATTTGGATGCAACTAATGGCATCGTGGAATTAAGCATACACCACGTGTTAACGGTGTTGAGAATAGCTGAGATTTTGCCGAGTGATCTCCTCTGCGAAGTGCACAAATTAGAGGTGAATGTCATAGACAAAGTCTCGTCACAGAGTCTTGAGTCTGTGTGCGCATTAGGGATGAATGGTTTTACAGTTGTATTGTCGGATGATTCTAATAACGAGCTTGGAACGACGAGTGGAATTATTACAGAGTATCCAGTAGTGGTGAGGAAAGCAGATATAGCGCTCGGGCTGTTAGTCATCCGATTAAATGACGTAGATGACACACGTATCAGTTCCCCGGTGGTAAAGCTGGATGGATTGAAGCTCACTGCGGAAGGTACACTATCTGCGGATACTTCTTATCCAGGTAGCTCCGACGAGGTTGACGAGGATGAAGTTAAGCAGCCTTCCTTGTGTTTTCGTTGTACGATCAGTGGAGGGAGTCGCGGTCTTAATATGATGCTTTCTAAACGATTTGAACCTTGGGTGGCGTCATGCTGCACGACATATGACCGAGCAGCGCTAAACATTCAAGAAAGTCTATCGACGCAATCTTTGGTTGAAGGTACACACCAAATTGAAAAATGGTCGGTTATGGATTATTGCGACATCGAATTGGACGCTCAGTTCAAAATGCTGAAGACCGAAGTTACGCTCATTTCTCTAGATCGAACTTGCGATGTACTTCCTAAAGGCGTTCCCAGTATAAGTTTATCCTTGGGTGAGGTCGGCGTTTATGCCCATCCGTTTGTGAACGAAGATCATTTAGGCGTTCGAGCGAAAGCGGATATTCAGTGCTCTCGCTTAAAAGCATCATTTTTCACGAGCAATGACTTAGTCAAATGCCCCTTCTTATCGCTCGATTACGCGCGAGTGTTTATTTCTCCCGTTGCAACAATGATGCAGAGTGAGGTACCTGCAGAAATTGAAATGGAGGCAGAATGGGTGGAAGTGAAATGGGCTCCCGAGGTATTGCATGCAATCGGAGGAACACTCGAACTAGGAATATTTACGTTGGCATCGTTATTGCATGAATCAAGATATTCAGATACAGCAAATATCGACTTGAGGCCCGATTGCAGTGGATGGAAGACAGCATCTTGCTCAAAAGTACCACCAATGCGACAACTGGCAGACGTCACTAAAGACAATGCCTCTCCTGGAGAAGTAATTGTTTTTCGTTGCGTAGCTAAACGAATATGTGTTATATTCCCTTACAACTACGACGGACAGCGCCACACAGACTGCGTTTCAGTCGATACGTTTACTGTGAGCTCTGAAGAAACAACGGGGCGACAACGGATTTCGATCCTAGATGCAAGAGCATTTCCCAGTCAGCGAACGTCAAGCGAAATTCCCTCAACAATTGCAGCAAAGCCTTCACATAAGCAAGTTCAATTTCGGCGGAAGTCATTTGCACCTCGCGCATTACGAAGTCACACAATAAAGACAGGTGTGGTTCCCGGTCCCGATTCTGCTTTCTTTGTAGCTGATTGTTTCTCTCTCGAAGAGAATCGTGTTGTCGGGAGCACCAAGACAGTAGTCGATCTATTTGTCGATGGTGTTCAATTGGAATGGGATCTATCAACGCAGTTACGAATCATGGAACTCATTCGTCGAATTACATTTTCATCGTGGGAAATGATTTATCGCGCTCGAAGTACCTATGCTATCCATTGTACTCCGAGTGATAGCATTTACAACCGAGCGTACGGTTTAAATCCACCCCTGGATGATATCGACGAGTGCTTGCGCTATGAAAGGCTGTTTGTTGACCAAATTAGTGCGTCAGGCGACAAGCTGCATCGATTGCATGCCACAAATCTATCTGTTAATGCGAAGCTCTGCGATGAGATTGGAGTTCAACTTACAGTTGGTATATTTGCTGGTGATGATTTACCGGAAGTGTGGTTTTTCGAGGACATTTCAATGAAGGTGAATGAGGTCGAGATGGCTGCGGTGGGTACAGTACATGTCCGGCACACCATAAATAAGCAGACCGACTATGTGTTTGGTGAACTTGAAGACATGCTCCGCAAACGACTTTCTGCTTGTAAACGCGCGACAGTGGCTTTAGATCAAACGCTGGTGGATGGCATGCTAGTCGAAATCACCAAGCTTCACCTTTGCACAAGCTGTGACTTTCCATTCCAGTCATACGTCGACGCAATTCAAAGTAGCTTCGATCCATTCAAAGAAAAACTGGTTTCGGCAGCATCTTCATATTGGAGACCACAGCAAGAATTGTTCTATCAGTTCTTTTTGCGAACTCCGATTTCCTCTCATCAAATGGAACTATGGCTATGTCTGGAAGATGTTAACATTGAGTGCCTCAGTAATCCACTAGAGAGTTGGCTAGAACGAATGTATCCTGTGTGGATCGAGGAGCTAACTGAGCAAGAGCTACGAGCCCACATGTTGGATGATCATGTTGCAACGCTCAAGTTAGCAAATGCAGACCTACTTTATGATGACTCGTACAAAGAGATGAAAACACTACTGACAGAAAAGAATTCTCGGTTGTACATTCAGAAAGTGAAGAGGTTGATACACGAAACACCTTATGATGACATCGGGTCCCTTATCAGCGTAGGTGTTGGCCATCTAACCGTCGATGCGTCTTTTGAAGACGACATAACAGCTTCATGGGCCACTATTAAGGAACTTGATGAGGCTACGGAAGCGCTCGAGAAAGAATTCAATGCCGTTGGACGTGATTTAGCGCTGTTCACGCCGACTTGTCCATTGTTTGTGGGAGTTCGCGTTAGAGCGGTCGTCGGCGATTTGGCAGTTCGAATGAGACGCTTTCCTACTCCACTGATGACTTGCAATTGCTTAAGCGTTGAAGGACAAGTATTCTTGACGGCATATAGTAGTGGATATGACGACAGGTCATTCGATCTCATGGCTGCTATGCGATGTTTCGTGAACGTCTCAATTGATGTGATCAGCCCAGTACTATATTTCAATCCGGGCTATTTGTATGCGTTAGATGAGTTGACGGGGTTGGCGATGGGGTTTCTCCCGTTGGCAGTATTTGAGATCGACAAACGTTATCGGACATCGATCGTAGACATTGTACGCAGACTACTCCACGGCAAGGTTTCTGTCACTGTCCAGGATGCGGGTGTGCGTCTCATCCGTGCAGCAACATCCTTCGAGTCGGCAGATTTCATGGAGATCCTCGTACACCGAGTTCGAGTTGCGTATTCGAGCGGTTCAATCGACATCGAGGTAACTCGGGTGGCAGTTAAAGTGGACCCTGGTTCTCTTTCAGATACTGCTGAGCTCAGTCACCTGAAGCTCCAAGTATGGTTGAAATGGGACTGTCTGGGTAATCCAGTAATGCATTATCTTTCCCCTATCGAGTTTGTCGATGCTGGAAACACTAGCGCCGCAGGCAACCGATTTGTTCTGCAACTACCATATTATGCTGATGCATCTTCAGAGCCCAGTGCGAATCCGTTCCAAGTTTTTCAGGCGACCAAACTTTGTGTTTATATCAAGGGAAGAATTTGTCCCGCTGATCCAGTGAACGGGGATCCAAATAGTAATGACGGATGGTCTAAACGTGATATGGCATCTCGCACAGCCGTCGTCCTTTACAGCAGGAGCGTTGAGTGGCTAATTGGATTTGGCCGTGTCTACCGAAAGGTTCCACAATATCCGTTTCCTCGACGTCGAGGTGGTGCTGGGATAAAACTTGCTTTGCCATCAGCCGACATATTCAATATTCTCGAGGGTGTAACAATTGAGGAATTCGACTTGATCGGCCTGGACGTAGCACTATATGCGAGTGAAAAACATCCTGTTGGTGTTCGTGCCTTCATCGATGACAAAATCAGCTGCTCAGGTGCTTTATTAAAAAGTTCACACGGAGTATTTGGCGGTACGGAGATCAAGCACGTTGATACAGACGGTGTTAGCACAACCGTTCGTCGTCTTTCGTTCACTGTTGAAGAATCAACTTGGATTGTCCACGAAGTGAATGTAGATGCGCGTGACATTCAAGTGCGAGTATGCACACCAGTGTCGGGAAGCAGAGGAGAGCCACTTGTGTCCATAAAACACGTAGCATTAATAGTCGGAGGAGGGACCGAACGAACTCCAACGCACGATAATGGCTTTATGAAGCTTCACAGCCCACCTCCGATGAAGCGTGTCACGAATGCTCAATCCTTCAACTTTCCCCAGCCGTCAAATAAAGCAGAATTGAAGGAACGATCAAAGCAGAGTATTCTGGAGTTTTTCCACATTCCAAACGAAAACCCATTTAGCTATCGCGAATCGGACAGCGACACTGAGGGAGAACTTGATGTATGTGAAGCTACGGTGGTTGAGAATGAAGTCGAGCCATGCCAAAACGAGGTTCTGGATGAGCTCAGACGTGCTTGTTTCTTGCTTGGATTGTTTTCAAAAGAGGTTCGGATGACTGTCACGATGGTGGCACTGGAGTCTCTAGTAGACATAGCAGATAATTGGGTGCAAGTTATTGTTACTAGCATACCAGAACTCTTCGTTGATGCAGCTGAGACTGCGGTTTTGCTCGAGAGGAACGAAAACGTGACAGGAGAACCTAACATTGTCGTCGAAGAATCGGACCGTAGTCCGAAAAGATTCACTTCACTGGCCCAAGACCCAAAATTCAGTGGCATTTGCCTTCAAGGTGGTGCTGATTCTCCCGTAATTCCAGATAACCGCCAGCAGTTTGAGCCAACGCCTTACTCAAATGCAGATACTGTGCGACCTGTTAAGAGAAAATCGAGCAAAGCCCCAAACCAGTTAGAAAGGAGTCGAAGCAAGGAAGATATTACGCTCCCTCGACCTAGTAGTTCCAAATTGGTTCAGCCATTTATTATGGTCAAATTCGAAGACTGTCAGATCAGCGTCCAAGATCAGCTTCATAAGGGGTCCGTGTTGCTAGCCTTAAACGCAGGTACTCTGCAACATGCAGTTTCGTCGGATTCCAGTCATGAACGTATCGACTTGAATGTTGATGGCTTTCAGGTTTTCACAGCACCGTTAGATGTTGACGTGAAGTCACATGCTATTTGGCTCAAAACTCTCCCAGACGGATCGTATTGTCCAAGGTCTTATGGTTTACTGAGGCAGGTCATCGCACCAATTCCAGCACAGGCTACCATTTGGATTGATCGTGAAAAAGCCCTTGTCAAAAACAGAGTCAAATTGGACATACCAGTGATTGAAGTGCAGGTGAACCTTGTATCAAAAGGCATCATCGAAAAACTTATAACAACTGCGACTGAACTGATCAACACAAAACTAGCCGAGAAGAAGAGTCAAGACAACTCGCACCTTTTCCATAGTTATATGAAGGAGGCTCAGCACCAAAAGCGCTCCCTACACCAACTTGTTTCACTGAAGAAACAGCTCAAATGGAAAATTGCAGCGCTGGAGTGGCGGCAAACATGCAGCTGGGATTACCGCATGAATGAGCGTGCAATAGTTGCAGCCTCTGCAACAGAGAATACTCGAAGTCTACCGTTTGAGGTCGACACATCACCACTGTTTCAAAGACGTAAAATGTCATCGACGTCTGTATCCAGCATTAGTGTGATCGGCTCCACAGCTACACATCGTTACGAGGACGATCACTTTACCGACGAGCTGCAGCGAATGACACAACAATACGAATCGCTTTCAGAGTTAACGCGCTTCATGGCCAGCAAGATGCAGAAACAACTAAAGCCAAGTCCGTCACCCAACGTGGATATGGAATTCGCGCTTGACCGTGCATCATTGACTCTCAGCGGTGAAAACGTCGATATCGTTCGGGCACAAGTGGGCTCGCTGAGCTTTACAATGCAGCTTTTTGAAGACCAGTCGGGGAAATTTGCATTGACTTTGCAAGATTTATCTGTGAACAACCTCAGCCCAGGAACACCTTATCCAGATATGCTGCTACCCGTGTACTCTCGTTCATGGGAAGGTGATGACATGTTCCTTCGCGTTGATGCTGAGATAGCGAAACCTGTTGGAGAAACCACTGTCGTGCAGCATTTCGAGGTGAATGTGCACCCGATACAAGTTTGTATCACACAAGAAGTAATTATGCAGTTGGTGACATTTTTCTCGCCCCGAAACAGTGCAAACACCACTAAGGAAGAACAACGCGAGGAAGTTCGATCACAATTTTTGCAAGCCCGAACAGCAAGTAGTTCCAGCAGTGATGGACGAGTCGGCTCGGCCATCATAAAGGCTGTCAAGGTGGCTGGGAAAGCAGCTGCACACCCTCTCAGCATCGGGCGCACTCATCGCGGAGACAGCGATGAAGAGTTTTCATCTGGCCGAAAAGCGAAAGGAGCAAGACTCCACCATATCCAGGAGGACCCATCGCAGTGGATTGCAAAACTCGCGAATCTGTCGGATTCAAACGAGATACCCTTGTATGGTCTGTCCGAAGAAACAGAGCAGCACTGTACCGAACCCTCCGAGCGAGAGATCAACGAGAAGGATCGGCCTAAGAGCAGCATTTTGTTCAAACGCATTCGCTTGGGAGCTGTCGAGATAGTGCTTACGTACAAGAACAAAAAGAGCAGTGTGGGTAGCAGTAACACTCCTCACCTCCACCTCCCCCATGCCTCGCAACCTCAAGCTTTGGAAGATATGCGGGGCTTCGAAGTCAAAACTCACGCACTCGTGTATTGTGATAAAACTTGCTCTCCGATGGATCTACTACTGAGAATTCGACGCGACATTCTGCTGGATGTGCTGTCCCAAGTTGGTCGCAACTTCACCAACATCGGCAATTTTCTACGTGACCAGTTTGATACCTCTCGATGGGCAGCATTCGATGCGCTAGCTCCTCTCAAGTCACTTTCTACAACGGTATCCTCGTTGACAACCATCGGACCTTCTCACACTGGCGCAGTTGTGCCTGTCGTAACCTTACCTGACACTACTCGCACCTCTTCTGCTTCAGGCAGTAAAACAAAGGACGCAGAAGAACCCTCCAAAACATCGACCTCAGCTTCTTTACGACCGACCGAGCTGCTATGTGAGTGGCAAACAAGACGTAACTCGGACTTGTTCACTGACAGCTACGATGCCGACTGTTCCACGCCTTCAACTCCTACATCTGGTCACCCCAAACACGTGAAGGCGAAGCGATCACTGGCAAAACTTTTCACCAGGAGGAAATCGTCTTCCAGTCCGCTGCCAACTCCGTCCACACAGTAATACCACGTAGAGATCCCAAGTAAAAGTTCACCACTTGGTCTCTCCATTCTACGCAAAGTGCCATCGCTAGCAGCGAGCAAACACGTGAGCCTTGATGTCGGTCACGTAGCTCATACTATAGCTTCCACGACGACGCAACTCTCGACGGAACGACGTGGGTTCCGGCTGCCTCCGTCTCTTCTCCGTCTTCTCTGCCTCCTCGATGGCCACCCAACGCAGCGGAAGCAACACACCCAAGACATAAAGCGCCACTAACAGCGTCAACAGCAACGCCATCACCATCTGAATATTGTCGTTAAAACTTGGAAAATGAGATAAATCCCACCAAATATCAGACGCACCTTACGCGGAGTAGCGAGTGCATTAAGATCATCTAGAACTTGCGCTGCGAGTGGCAGTAGCGGCACGCGACCGAGCACGAATCCGCCACCCAGTAGCGCCGCATTGAACAGCAGTGATCCCATTATTGCGATCTGACAAATACTGAACCTTTTCATCCAATCATCGTCGTTTTTTCTGCTTGTTTCATTTCTACCAATCACATTATCTGAAGTCATTTATTAGTTGAAAAGGACTTGATTTTCTTCCAATTACATCTGGCGTCTGCTGTCGGCCATTCAATTCCTGCGCTTTTGACCGTAGCTCCTCACTTTTCAAACCGGAAGTTAAAACTCGCAACATGGCTCCCGCTGCCCCGAAAGTGTACGTCGTCTGAAGGCTCCTTCAGCCAGCCCAAGTCTCCTCTCTTCATCATGGATAGTCGCCTGCGTCTTCAACCTCCGCTCTGAGCGAAGGCGACGTACGGTCGGATCGTGAGAGTAAAGCGTCGATTTTGTCCTCGCTCTTCTCTTGAAATCGATACGGAGAGGTGGTCTGCTGCCTCTCCATGTCTCCCTATGTGTCTCTATATGAGGCAGCATACGTGGAGGATCGTGTTGTGTGTGGCTTCTTTAGTAGAAGCTACTCCACTGAAATAAAGCTATGACGGGTGTGTCGGGAGAAGCCTCTACTGCCTCCCTCTTTAGTAATAGAGTGGGAGACAACCCGTAGAGCCCTAGGCTTGGCCTGGACCAACCGATGCTTTATGCATCCCGTCCTAACGTTTGTGTGTCTTTTAATTGCTACAACAGTCTCGTCCCTGAGTCGATCCTCAAGAAGCGTCGCACGCTCGAGCAGGTGAAGGCTAAGCGTGTCGCCAAGGCCGCTGCTGACAAGGTCCACCGCAAGAAGGTCCGTCAGATCGCCTTCAAGAGCGCTGAGAAGTACGTCAAGGAGTACCGTCAGGTAAGAACATTTTTTCTTGCTCTTATATATGGTTAACACAGTTGAAGAGCAATTATTCTAATTATATGTAATCATTGCTTGTGGTCATCAACAGCTCGAGAAGCAGAACGTGATCCTGCGTCGTCAGGCTAAGTCCACTGGCAACTTCTACGTGCCTGCTGAGGCCAAGTTCGCCTTCGTGATCCGTATCCGTGGTATCATTGGTGTGTCCCCCAAGGTCCGCAAGATCTTGCAGCTTCTGCGTCTGCGTCAGATCCAGAACGGCGTGTTCGTCAAGCTCAACAAGGCCACCATCAACATGCTGCGTCTGGTCGAGCCTTTCGTCACGTACGGATACCCGAATCTGAAGGTGACCCGTGAGCTCATCTACAAGCGTGGATTCGGCAAGGTCCGTGGCCAGCGTATCCCCCTGACGGACAACTCGGTGATTGAGAAGTCTCTGGGCCACGTCGGTATCATCTGTATCGAGGATCTGATCCACGAGATCTTCACGGTCGGCGAGCACTTCAAGCAGGCCGCCAACTTCCTGTGGCCCTTCCAGCTGTCGTCCCCCAACGGCGGCTACACCAAGAAGCTGCTGCACTTTGCTGAGGGCGGTGACGCCGGCAACCGCGGTGCCGAGATCAACAAGTTCATCAAGCAGTGCCTGTAAGGCGTTTGCTCGGTCGTACTTGCGAGGTTTCTACCAGCGATACGGTGTTTGGGTGGGCTATTGGCTTGCTCGGATACTTTAACAAATCGGTTTGAGTTTGAAAGATAATGAAAAGGTCTCTTTTGACTAAACAATTTTCTTTCATGTTTCTCTGCTTTACTTTAGTTTATCAATCTGACAGGCCTGACAGGCACGCATGGTATGAATGTAGTATTTTGACTCTCAGCTGATAAGCTCGACCACGTGCGCTCAGCAATGTAGGAAAAGTCTGGAATGAGCTGCTGGTGACGGAAATGTGTTAAATTCGTAACCTGAAAGAGTATCCTTACTGCGATCTCTACAGTAGGATACTCGTGTTCCCATTCGAGAAGTTGACGAAGGTACCTCCGTTTTCTCTGTACCAGAGGGCCATTTCTTCAATACTAGTAATGAAATCGTACTCAAGTAACAGCCATTCATAATTCTCTTGATTCAGGAAAGGCGGAGAATTGATTCATACTGTCCTCGTTCCGATGGTATATGAACACCATTCGAATTTGATCATTTACAAACACTGCAATACGGTAGCTTCAACGGGTGCATAAACTGCATATTCGAACGTGTTGACTTCAAAGCATTCGTTTGCATGTTTGCTAGGGGTTATCTATCGTTCCACCAAGCGTATCTTGGCCACATTACAATATAAAACGCGGAGGCATCGAGTGGTGCACATGTGAAACTGAGTTTGGAAGCTACGTCAATTCTTGCATACCGCTCCACTCACCACCGCCCGCGAAGATAAGTCATTGCATACTTCTGCTTTCTTCTTTGGCTGACGGATACGTGACTAAGCACAGTGCAGTGGCAGACACGACAGTGCCAACTGCTGCAGCGGAAATGCCTCGATAAAAGCCTCGCAGGCCAAATTGCGTGTACACGAAATGAGCGGTCTCGCGCAGCGACAATTTCTTTCCCACGTTTGCTGTCTGCATGTAGGACTTGATCACATCAAGCGGATACATTAGGGCGTAGGTCACGAGTCCTCCAACGCCCGTGAGGGTCAAGTACGACTTCACAGCTTCCGTGGCATCCTTTTCCGACGAAGCCGCAATGAGTGCTGATGTCGCTCGAGATGTGACCAAGGCAAAATTCAACGCGGACAACACATTTCGCAGCAATACCGCTGAATAACCCGAAAGCAAACCTCGGATCCCCTCCCTCTTGATGATCTTTGCGGTACAGTCAAGCATTCCTCGATATTCTTGAGCACAACAGCAAGATTCGGTTAGCCATCACTTGTTTCTCAAAGCGTTCATGTCATAAAGGAAGGAATACCTTCGTGTCCGCGTTGGAATTGGAGTTTGCATTTGATATTTTCCGGGATAACCGTGATCTGTCAAGCAGCAGAACAACTTATCAGTATCATGACCATTTCTTGCATTCCTGCGCTCACTTACAGCAGATTTGATCGGGGGAACCAGCAGCAGCATCATAATCACCACGTGATCTCCCGGTGGTAGGAGCTTTTTGATGACCCCACTTGCCACCGGATGCAGCAGAGTGCTAATCAGCGCAGGCACACCAGTCCACACAGACCTTCCTCATTTGCAACACGGTGGAGAGTGTTCATCACGCCCTTGTATGGTCCGTCACGTGCTTGGGGCTGTAAACGCAGCTTGGTCACATCGAAGAGTTTGTAAAGCGTGTCCTCGTGAATAGCGGGAAATTATGTTTGAAGTTACTGTTGAAAGTAGTGCAATGCTATCAGCTCTGTTATCCATGGTAAGATTTCTTGACGAAATCTCGGTGACTAAGAGCTTCTTGGAGACCTACGATGTTGGTTTAGCTTGAGGGACAACACGTCGTTGACGAGAAGGTGGGGCAAGCGGTGTACTGAGTGAAAGTCCCAAGCGAGGTGCACCACCAGCTCCAGTGCCTGCTGCACTTTGAGCACGTCGCGATACACACTTTTCACACGTGCAATTGCGTTGATGAATAGCGATTTTCATCCGGCGCTTTGCCTCAGCAAGACCCAAGTAGTTTTCGCGCATGTCATTCAATTGGTCTACTGATCGCGCTGTGGCCCACAGCCGCACCTCCGTCATTTCGTAATCCTGCATTCGCCATCCAAGTAGCAGTTTTGACGGCTTCGACACAGTTTGGTTACTTGGTGTCGTCTGCGATTCACCAACGCAACGAGCGTCGAGGAAGAGTTTGAGTCCAAGACGCTGAGGCGATGACACGTCCACAGTAAATGCAACATGCCGCCAACCCTGGTTGCTTGTGTGCTCCATCTTTTGAGTCGATCGGACTTGCTGGTTCCCAAAAGTTAACACCAAGTGATCATCTTCATCGACAATGAATTCCCAACTTGCTGGACCGGAGACGTCTCCACTCTTCACACCATCGTCAAGGCTATCAACACGGCGTCGTACTACCAGTACCTGACGGACATTACCGGACATTGTTGCTGGGATTTCATCGCCATTTTCCAATAGTTTCTGGACTTGTTCGTACATCTTGTAGTTTCGAATCCACGCCTCAAATGTGAACTCGCGTCGATATGGGTCTTCGTCAAAGGTAGTGCCAACGTCAAGAGTGCTGCCTGGTCGAATTGGACATTGAGCTCCCCAACCACTTGGTGGCAGTGATGGTGAAAGTGATTCCGATGTAGGGAAGCGCAGTGCAAATTCTTCTGGAATGCGACCGGGCTCACCGCGATCAACAGGTGCAGAAGACTCGACGAGGTTCACCACACCACCAAGGAGACGCAAAGTGTTTTCACGCTTGGACGTGTCCAAACACTCAATACCATTGGGTGATGCTGCCTCACCACTAGCCTGCTTTTCGGCTGCGGTAGCACCTTCCTCGAATCGCCAATAAGCCACCACTGCGTCTTCTTCGTCTTGGAAAGGACCGATAGTCATTTTTGCGCTTGCTGCTGCTTCTGCTGAGGCACCTGCAGTGGATGGAGAGAAAACTGCAGGTGTGGATCCTAGATCAGCGCCAAGCACAGCTCCAGTGATCGCTGAAGCCTCAGCAGCGAAGATGGAATAATTTAGCGTGCGTGGTTCGGTCGTTGCTACTCGTGCCTTGGTTGAAACACCCAACCATTCGCTAGCATCTTCCGGAGCTAAACGTTTCCAAGGCAATGTACCAGCACGTGTGGTATCGTTTCCACCATCAACTTGGCTTGGTAGCTTGTCAGTTGGTGCGACGGGTACTTTGAGACGATCGAGAGGAGCAACAGTGTTGAGCAGACGACCTCGACGTATTGGCTGCGTTAGAGTTTCGCAGCAAAGTATCGAAAACGGATCATGCTGTCCTGCTCCAGGATCCTGTTGAGTTTGACCCATAGCAGCTTTCGTGATAGCACTCAAGGGAGGATTCAACTTGGTCCAGGATTTTTGCAGTGAATCGAGTACTTCTGAGGACGAAGCAGATCCAGCATTGAATTTACGAAACATTGTCAAGAGAGCCTCATCATCTCCAGACAGATCGAGGCAGCGCATGGCCCAGTCTGGTTGACCAATGCTTTCAAATACAGCAGCGAACTGTTGAAATCGTCGAGCAATGGGTCCCATTCTTGATGGTAACTTTGCAGCTCCGTCCGAGTCGATGGCAATTACGTATTCTTCTAGTGCTGGGTCGTGACCAAGAAATACTCGCAAGAAGTCTTCCCACTTATGGGCGTCAAGGAAGATTGAGCCCATAACTGCTCGTGATAGCAGAGATGTTCTGCTATAGTTTGAAGATGGACCAGCAGGAGCAGCTCCTCCATCTGCATTTCCTACAGCACTAGACGATTTTTCGTGGGAGCTGATCAAAGCTTTCAAAACTTTTAACACTTTGTCTTTCCAGCCGAAAGAGTGATAAGCAGTTTCCAGCACAGCATCCGTGATCGAAGACACGGGACGATCACTGTCGTCGTTCATAATTGTGAACGCTACCATTTCTCGCTCAAACACGCGTCGAAGAGTGGGGTTGGGAACGGCAAAACCCAGCAGTAGCGGCTCGCATATCGCTACTGAGTGCAGTGTCAACCGACTGTACAATGTCGCTGGATTGGAGACTGCGTAGCATAATCGATCGCCGCATACTGACACGAGCTGGATGCTCGATCTATTGAAACCTGGACGAGTATCAAGGTCAGTGGCAATGCTACACAAAAGTCGACTTGGTTCGTTTTGAAAATGGTTAGCTGCTGGAGTGACATAGCGAACTTGACTCCCCGTCGTGACGTACAACAACGTCTGGGATATCCACAACAAACTCTCTGGTTCTCCCATGAGATCAATCTTAAAATTGTATGCACGTAGTTCACGAAGTTCAGGCGAAAGCACTACAACTCGTCGAGTCGTGGTGACTGCCAACAGAAGTCGTTGTTGTGAATCATGGGGTCCAATCTGCGGACATGACGAGGAATTCCATTGTACATCGACAACGCGTTCGTTTGGTTCACACACCCACGATGACGAGTTTCTACCTGGGACAGACAAGTCTTCTCCACTCAGCACGAGCCGTTCATTTTGTTCATCGAGAAGATATAGCAGCTTGCTGATAACAGTGCTCTGATAAGGAGAAGTAGCTGGAAGTTGTAGCGGTGTGGCGAATACACGTCGAACGAACTGGTTTAACTTCACTCGTTCATTGCTAGGATCACGTGTCGTCTGAAAACTAAGAGTGTCTCCACTCTTGGAAAGCACCACTAGTAGATACGATGGAGACTTTGACGTCTCGGTGTTGTCAACGGATAAATTCATACCAAAGCACACATCGCGAGCATCTTCCTGAAGTGAACCGCACTTCAACTCAATTGCTGGTAAAGAACTTGCGGCGACTGCTTCATCTTCGTCGTCCGGGCTAATAACAGCATCGTTTATTGGAGCATCCACCATAACGTCGAGATCGAGGACTGCAAACGAAAAAAAATTTGGACGTACACCGTTTGCTGCTGCGTCGTCACCTTTTTCTCGTAGCTTGATGCACACAGTTGACTGGTGACTATTTCCTAGTACTTGGAATGGAACGAGCGGCACACCGCGTTCACTTTTCCAATCTGGAAGCTGGTCACTTGTTCCTGTTAATCGGCCTGCGAGTTGCGAGAATCGCTGAAGTTTGAGTACCGGCGTACCCTTGGCACTGGTCTTGACGGCGATCTGAAGTTGGGACGATGGAATACCTGTCGGGTAGTCATGATATTGCGCAAGTGTGAGCTGTGTCGTGGTACTTAGTGTTATTGCAGCTTTAGGCTCCGTTTCAGTAGTATTCGTTGACGTTGAGCTCGGCTGAACGTCGATAAGGAAAATCGATCGACGGTCGGCAGTGCTAGCGTAGACTGCTAACGAGTTTTGCCAAAGTGTAATATCCGTAGCAAGTACATGAGGTCGAACTTGACCTCCACCAGTTGGTCCACGAAGCGTTGAGGAATTGGCAACATGCCACCAATCGGTCATGGCACCACCACCAGTGTTATTTCCTCCTGCCCCACCTCTAGGACTCGTGATCAAGCTCCCTCCTGTATTGATGAGTTCCCACGCCGCAATAACATCAACACCAAATTCGATTCTGTGTGAACGCCAGTGTGCTAACAGCACAGGTAGTTGTGAATGAATCGCCAACGAGAGAGTTCCACCTAGTCGGGAGAAATCCTGCGTCTGAGGTGGAGCCCTACAGAACATCACGTTAACGCATTAAGTTTTGGTTAAGAACATTGATCATGATGAAGAAGTTACGGAATACGTACAAAGTGGTGGAGGCGACACAAGTGTGAGCTTGGCCATTCATTGCGATAACATCAACACGGCGGTTCTGGTAGCCTGCAGCGAGGAACATATTACTGCTGCTCCCATGAGTACCGCATCCGGTGCACATTCCAATAACAATTTCGACAACTGGAGACTGTACCAACTGCACAGCGAAGAGAGGAGTAGCGAAATCCGTTGTTTCTTGCCCCTTTCTAGCTGTTCCAGCATCCACTTCACCGGATGAAATGCTCCAGACTTGGATCGTGCCATCATTGCAGCCTGAACTGAGTAAATGGTGCTCCGTCGAGTATGCAAGCGAAACGACTGAACCTCCTCGAAGAGCACTTTTGCGTAGAATTTCACGAGCTGGACGCGGAGAATCGACTCTCGTGACACGCACATTGTTGCTTCCTTCAGCATTAAAGAACAACCACCGGTCAACACAAAGAGAGGTGGCAAGTGTCGTAACTCGACGAGTTCCATGCAACTTGTCAGCATCAGCAGTGGCTAACAGTACAGCTTCATCAAGGTCCCAAACAACAAAAAGGCGAGATTGGAGCAGCCCTACGACAAAGTGAGAACCTGCAGGGAGGATCATGTCCAAGTTACTAGAAGACAACAAGTCGAACGTGATGTGGCAGAGCAAAGCTCCGGTGCTGACATCGAGCTCTTCTAACGTGTCTCCCTTGACACACACAATACTACCACGACTCTAAAAACCAACAACATATTAGTTGAACAGTTTCCAGATAAACAATTGCTAACAATTTGTACCGGATGAAACACCACTCGCTCCACGAAGTTACCACCACCATTTCCAGATGTGGTAGGCTCATCAACCATTGCTAAAGGTTCTTTTCGAGGAACCAGGGAAAGCACCATGATGAATAAGGTCAAGTGCTAGTTTTACGAGAGCGTCCGCGACTCCTCAATTGCTCAACTACCCAAGATCGAGAGTTTTTCAACGATCGTGAATGCTGTTTCTCATTTAATTCTGTATGTAGTTGTAGGAAATACACGATGTGGTGGTATATCCTCGATTTACTTTCCCGATCCTAACTTCACTGTTGTCGGAGGACGAATTCCTTGTTTTTCAAGTACCGTTCTCCAAGCTGCGGTAGGCTTTGCAATGCTTGCATTCCACTTCTGCAATATCGCATCCTGCGAAGGAATTGTGGCTCCAGGTGAATTCGAGGTCGTCTTGGTGCTTGCCGCATGAAAAGCAGCTCCCCATTCCTCTGCAGACCCAAAAGCTTGGACGAGTTGCTGTACCACAAAAGACAACAAGTTAGATGAACGAATGAAAAATACTCAGGACTGAAAGCTCACCTCATCATTCTGCAGTAAAGAGGCCACGAAAATGGCGTCGTTACGGCGCTTACGTGATAAAAGCACGGAGCCAAGTTGTTTGAGAGGGCCACATACCCCTCCACGATGCAAAGCGATACATGCACGTTGGAAGAGTGACGAACCCTGTTCAATTCGTAAGAAATTTGGTTAGCACAAGCAAATCCTCCTCGTTGACAGCGCTTAACGTCAAAGCACTTACGGTGAGATTGGGTGAGTCACGTTCTTGCTCAATGAGATCACCGAGTAGCCTCGACAACGGTTCCAATTGGGCATGTTTGATGCACATGTTCACCTTCAACGATAACGAAAGGCCTAGTAAAAGGCGTAAAGCTTCCGAAGCATGGCCAAACGCTTCGAAAACTGCTCCAAGCCATTGAGTAGCATCTGGACAAAGCGGTTGAGCTAGTTCTGCTGCACGTGCAATTGATCCCTCAGTCACGAGCATCGCGCATTGAAGAACTCGATTCGACAAATCTAGGATATGAACGGCTTGCAGTGGCCCTCCCAACACGAGCTTGTGATCCAACACACCCAAGATTGTTGTTGCTCCTGCAGGGAAAATCTTGTGAACAATTACAAGTTAGATACCGTCGATTAACCATGAGTCGAATAATGCTCATTTACCTGTGGTCTTGGGAACTGATTCAGATCATCATCACTGACTTGGGTGGCACAAGAAGCTTCATTCAAAACCCACCTTGAAGCTAGTGCTAGGATGAAGCACCGCGTTGGAGAAATCACGCTACATTTCACCTCATCTTCCGTCGTGAAGAATAGTGTGTGGTGAACCCAGCGTAAGGATAATGCCGGCGATGGCGTTGGAATTTCGTGCAGACATGCCATAGTCGTAGCAGTAGCTCCATCAATTTGCTTGTTCTGGTCAGTGGAAGAATTGCTGAAGCTGTAGATTTTGATGCAGGTTGGATACACGAGAGCACACAGGGTCTGAGTAGCAGTGTCCCATTCAAGAGTAAGAGGACAATCGACAGCAAAACCTCCTCCAAGTTTACGTAGACCTGATTCACCTTCCGCTAAGCCCACAACATGACTCCACTCGTAAAACTCCAGAAATGTCTTCGTAAGATCACTGGCAGAGTCAATTGACTCGAAGTTTGCTGCAGTTGGCGATGCTGATGGAGACTGCGATGGCGATATCATAGTAAGCCTCAAATCTGTCATTTTAGGTGACGACATGGCACTGAGACCGAGCATGAATGACTGTGCGCGTTGAACTCGGCTCAGCGATGCAGGACTATCACGCGCTCGCTTGACAATTGCACCACCGCCAACTAAAGGTGCTGGTTCAACACCCTCAGTATTTGCCACATATTTCACGACGCCAAGCAATGGTCCGGAGAAAACGTGAAGTAGATTATCTTCACCACTCGAAAAACTCGTCTCGATATACTCGACCTCCGCGTCGTCTCCTGAAAGTTTGTAGATAGACAATGTCAACGATCTCGCTGCTGCTCGTTGTTGACGAGCATCGGGTTCATCAGTTGCATTAGCAGCTGAAGCCCTGCTTCCTCCAAAGAAAAACCTTGAGCGTTTGTTTGGCACAATAGCTGATGCGGTATTCGACCGAGTGAGTTTACCTGCCAATTCCTTGTTTGGCTGTGCATACAGAACACTGCTGGTCAATACGGTCGCATTCCTCGACTTATCAACCAGAAACTTACCGCAAGAACAGCGAAGAGTGGTTGCGATGGGTGCCACGCGAATGCAAACGCGTGTGCCGCAAATATCGTCTCCAGATCAACAACATTCGGTGGCACAGGTTTCAAACTTACCTGTAAAATCTACACGCAGTATCAAGAAATTTAATACAATGTACGTAAGTAGCAACAGGTAGATTGGAATCGAGGTGGTGTTACCTCCAGATGCCCGGTCATAGGCAAGATTGCTGCCAGGAACCCATTTTGCCAGGGACTGTAGTGCAACTGAGGAACTCGTGAGCGCTCGATTGTAGCGGGGGTCTGGGTTTCCGCACCATTCTGCACAATGTGAAGCTGCGGTTTGTCTTCCGGATTCTCGCCAAGAACCCGCACTCCGATAATCATTGAGGAAGGGAACCCAATAGCAGAAGAGTTCTTTTGCCCTCGAGGGATGAATATGGGTGTTGGGGCTGCCAAAAAACTAGTTTTGAGGACAAGCAAGCCGTAGCTGGTGAGACAGCACAATTCACCATGGTTGCGAACGCTACTTGTGAGAGAAGCCATCTTTAGTCTCTTTGGTGGCATCTATCAAATCAACAAGCACAGCTCCGTGTCAGATATTTCAAATAACATACTACTCAATCCCATTTAAAGTTACTGTACCGGATTAACGAATGCTCGAAGGTCTCTTGACTCCTGAGTATTGTTGCTTGCAAACTCAGTGAAGATGGTTGGAACGTTGTCTTTTCCACAGTAGCGGCCTTTGACTGAGACCTCCGAAACAATTAGCTGCGCAAATCCAGCGTTAGAACTATAGTAATTGACTGCATGTCGACAATTCTAACGCACAGTAGAGTTTAAAGGGGCGATCGATAGAACCATGAAGCAGCCTTTTTGAGCTCCTGGTAAAACCACAACATTCTGCAGCTTGCTGTTTGGAAGAAGTCCGGTGAGCGTCGCACTGTTCATGGAATACAAGCGGTTAAGCATCTCCTTTCCAGGAAGACGAATATTGCCACGTACGGTCTGTTGCTATCTAATAGCGGCGCCACGTCAAAAAAGAAGATAGTACCATCGCGACACGCTGCAGTCATGACGTCATGCTGCGGATGAAACTTGAGCTCGTGTATTCCGTTCACTGTGTCAAACTGACGGAAAACATCTCTCAGCTCCACTTCTGAAGTCTTCACACAATCACAACTGGATGTTGAAGCGTTTAGAGATACTCGCCACGTTACGACATGGCCATCCAGAGTTGCACAGGCAAGATGGTGTAATTGCGTGCTAAGACGTGTATCCGCCCCAGGAAGAGACCCACTCCCGCTTCGCTTCATCAAAATTGGTGGTGTTGTGAGAAGAATAAGCTGCTGAACATCTATAGAGAACAGCCACAACAACCCACTTAGCTGTCATCTTAACTGCACGAACTATTCCACCCTTACCTCGCTGCGATCCGCTGTCAAGTGTGCCAACAGTTTTAGATTGCCATGGACTCCAGATGCGAATTTTTCCGTCTTGGCAGCCGATCGCCAACAGACCGGACGGTAAGATCGCAACACTACTAGGGAGTCCACGATGCAGGTCTTCTGGATCAAGGTGATGCACCTACAAATTACAACGAGTAAGTTTGGCATAACCTTCTCGAAGAAAGCCATCGAGTTACTAACCGCTCCATTCTGGTCAAGATCACAAATTACTATATGTGAGCGTGCCACGATAATCAGCCACTCGTCAAAACACGTGCGTGATGCTGGCAACTGGGTAGTGCATGCAATCGCTTCATGATCATAGAACAACATTTGCAATGTCGGACGTCGTCGTGGCTTGATGAGAGAAGGTCCCGTAGGAGACAAGAGTCCTTTAGCAGCAGTTGCAGCAGCTACAGCGCCCTGTACCGTCCTCGCGGACGGTGAAGCTGTGGCTCGACTCAAAAGTCCTTTCGGAGCAGCTCCAGAGCTGAAGCTTGCAGCAGACTCTCCCTCCGCTTCTTCACTAGCCTCGTTGCCATGCACCTCGTCGTCATCCAAAACTTGCGACTCGCCCAAATCAAACTCTGTCACGACATCTCCCGTCTCATAGTCCCACACAACACCGCATCCTTTAGGATCAATAGCAGCGACCCACGGCTTCAAAGGATGAAACGCCACGTCTACAAATGCGCTGGGCTTCTTCTCGCTCACCTCAGGAGGACTCAAGTGCACCAATAACTCCACACAATTCACTCCACGTTGCAACTCATCCACTGAACTTCGTGGCAAGTTCACACGCCGTGTCTCCGTCTTATGACCAGCGAGAGGCATCGTCGTCTTGCAGTTGGAATGATACAAGGGGTACGCGTCGTTTCAAGATCACTTGTGTGCACCACATCAACTGGTTACAAGGTTACTCGAGGTTACACTCCATTGTCGCAAGAAGAGTTATGCAGGCTCGTCTCTCTTCGTCGTCGACCAGCGCCAGCGACGCGTCGCTAGAGCAAGTGAGTGTAGAGGCTTCCCACATCTTGCGTCTCATGGACCCAGAGAGTCCATCGACACCGAGGGAAATCGCCGAATTCCTGCACGAAATGCCGCACTCGGACCCGAAAATGGTGTGTCATTTGTCACGATTTAACTATTTAGTAGCGTTTTAGCTCATTTACGTGTTGAATTACTGCAGATTGGCCAAGTTTTAGGTGAACCGGACGCCAAGTCGCTTAGTGTGCTGCATGAATACGCCAATGGCTTCCAGTTTGAAGCTGTGCCGTTCGACATCGCTCTTCGCGTGTATCTCAGTCGGTTCGAGTTGCCTAGTGAAGCTCAGAAGATCGACCGTATCCTCCAGGCCTTTGCCAAAGCTTATTATTCCAGTAATCCGGACAATGAACAGTGTCCGACTGAAGACGCAGTGTACACATTGGCATTTTCAGTGCTGCTACTCAACACAGATGCCCATAACCCGAGGCTGGCACGGAAATTCAAGATGACTCGAGCTGATTTTATCCGTAATTACCATCGGTTAGGAGGTGAACCAGGTTCAGCAAGACCAGAAGTACCGGATACGTATCTGGGGCAGTGCTATGACCTGTTCGTCACTGATGCTATCAAGCGGATTGAGCGGAAACCAGTCGAATTGTTGCTGGATGAAGTGGAGCTGGAGTTTCCCGAGACGGCGCTCGGACTGGAGATTGAGACGTCGTTTGATGGTCGCACTGCGATCGTCAAGAAATACGCGAACAACCGCCACACATACAGCAGCAGACGAAGACAGTCGAGTGTGGTAACCCCAGCAACTGCCAGCAACTTCGGTGCTAGTTTCCTGAAAAATGGCAGTACCATTTTGGCCAACATTTTGGCAGCAGTAGATCCTGAGCCGGAACTGTCGATTGCAGGTTACGTGATCGTAGCAGTTGGCGACGATAGTACCCGCCAGATTGGTTATGCCATGACGCGCTATTTGCTCAAGACAGCGCCACGCCCCGTCCTCATCCGATTTTGCGAGCCCAGCGTGTACTTTGCGTCTTTAGTCTGAATCCTCAATCCTCCTCAATCAATTTTCTGTTAAGCACCACCGTTCTCTGCGATTCCTGCACCGGCTGTTGAGATGCCGTGGTAACGCGGTGAATTTCGCCTCTACCACGCATGTCCATTCCTCACTTCTTACTTGAGCTGCTAGACACATGAAAAGTGAAGTTTATTGGCCTATTTCCCAGGCTGGTATTTCGGCCATCAGGACAAGGGGATCAGACGGTCTTTACGTCCACCGAGGCGTTGCTCGTGCCACTTTCTACAAAACGCCACGATGAAACTGGAAGGGCTTCTTTTATTGTGCTAAGCCGTTTCGCCCCAACGCCCGCTGACTCAACGCCTGCCGTTCACAAGAACAAGCAATGAAACGCGTCCTGGCCAGCGCAACGACAACGGAAGAGAGAGCGCAGTAGCAGAGGAAAGAGCCTCAAGAGAAACTTACACGAGCAAATCTCAGTCTATTGCAGCTCCATCCAATGTTCCTCCAAAAATCTGAGGATGGCTGTCACAACTTAAAGATCGCGTCGTTTCGTGCGCATTACTTCGGTTTCCTTAGATTGGGCTCCACCGTTTTCAGCACTATTCTTATAGCGACCCAAATAATGATTTTCCATAGTTACTTCACTCTTTTTACGAATACCAAATCCCTATATTCCGTGTTTTTCATATGTTTGACGTGATCTCTAAATTGGGCTGTGTCTCTTCCTTGTTTTGGCATGACGTTGAAGCTACTCTGACTAGCCGCAACGCCCAGCCCTCAATCCGGACGACAAACGGCGAAGTACTGTCAGCGCCATTCTCAGAGCCCTCGCAACGTCACTTGCCAATTTGCGACCATGGGCGCAGTCCTCGTGTGCTTCGGTGATCACGACCAAGGTCCGTTCACAGTGAGTCCATTTGTTAGCGCAGATATTGACACATTCTTCCTACAGACGTGAATGAGATCCGACAGCGAGAGCGCACACCCAGCGAAGATTCGCTCCTTGACCGATTCCAGAAGAGTTGGAGCTGCGGACGACTTGAAGACGAGGACGAAGACCCCGTCAAGTACGTTGTTGCTCTTCATTGCAGTGAAGTTGCAGCTCTAACAGTGTCTGTGATCACAGTTGGGACGCCTTCTTACTGCAGTCCAACAAATCTACTGCCTCCTCCGGGAGTCGGATGTTGTCGGCATTCTACAGTCGGTTGCTGGAGGAGAATGACGACTGCGCATTCTACTTTGACTGTCGAGGTAAACGCATCAAAGGCGCGTATCTGGACCAAGTGGAGCTGCTGGAAAACTACTTTGTGGCTTCTCGAAGGCGTCGATCTGAGGATTATCCACCTCCTATCGAGTCACTGGAGATCTACAGCTCTAGTGAAGACTGCTTCTCCACTTCGTCCACTATGTTGAGTGAATTGGACTATTGGGCGTCTTCAAATCCGCTCTACACGTCTGAAGAACGGCGATTCGATTCACACCACCTGCCACCTCGACCAGTTTTCAGTCGCTCCTCCAGCTGGGGCTCACCCGTTCGCACGGGACTCAAGATCCATCGAGTTCAATCGAGTCCGTACAAGCTGGAAATTGCACGTTTCCAGTCTCCATTGAGCTCACCACGTTCCAAGATGGGCCGTCAATTTCCATCACCCAAGCCGTACTTGCCCTCTATGGGCTTCGCGTCACTCAGCGCTGCGAGTTGATTGTAGTCATCTATCTAATTAGCGTGTCTAGCTGTCTCTTGTTCGCCAAGCAATCTCCGTCCATGACGGTGTAAACCTCTATTAACATGCTAGCAATTTTCAACCAAGTTGTGATCAACACGCAGTTTAGTTTATTCGTCATGGGCTTTCTACAATCATACACTTCAAGAGCTGAGGGAGCTTCTCGCACTGCCTGCTTTAATCCATTTCCTCCTTGATCCACGTGCTGATGCCGCGCTTCGGGTTGCTGTAGTAGTATTTGCCAGGCACACTACGCGACTCACGCTTTACCCAACCAGGAGGAAGCTTCTCTACCGAATCGGGGTTATCATGTTGCTGCTGAGCACGTTTGACCATTTCCTCCGGGTGGAAGTGGCAGATCTCCTTGAACATGAGCTCCTTGAGATCAGTCTCGTCCAAGTCATCCAGGTCGAAGCTCTGGAACTTCTCCACCGGCACACTTTCACGCTCCTCATCGTAATACATAGCTAAATACGGATGCCGCAGCGCCTCCTCCACAGTAATGCGTTTCTCAACGTCGAACACTAACATTTTCCACAGCAAATCGAGGCCCTCTGGATTCGCGTTCGGGAATAAAGTGCTCGTATCGATACCAGCCACTGCTTGAGTACGACTCAGTAGCTGACGACCCTTTAGTTTGTTGGCCAGCGGGTTCTCCTTGAACGAGTGCTCCTCTGGTACGCCCAACACGTTCATAATGAGCTGAAGCTGGTGGACGTACGTTTCACCGGGGAACAGGGGCTTGCGACCAAGCATCTCGGCAAAAATGCACCCTGCTGCCCAGAGATCCACACCTTCACCATAAGCACTACCTAACAAAAGCTCTGGAGCACGGTACCAACGTGTGACCACATACTCCGTCATTCCCACGTCGTCAGCTTCTTTAGAACGTGCGAGTCCAAGATCGCAAATCTTTAGCTGACAATCCGAATTAATGAGCAAGTTGCTGGGCTTCAGGTCACGGTGCAGTACACCAGCGCGATGCATGTGGTGCAGACCACTAAGCATTTGATAAAGGAAGTATCGGATGTGGTCATCGCGCAACACCTCCTTGGAGTAAATAATTCGATGCAGATCCATTTCCATCAGATCCACGGTCATGTACACGTCACGGAAATCCGTGTACGATGGAGGCGGGATCAAATCCAGCAAACTCAGCACATTTTCGTGAGCCATGTGACGAATCAATCGGCATTCCCGTAGAATCTGCTTAAGCTGATGGGGATGCCAAATGCAGTCAATGACCTTCTTAATAGCCACATTACCCCCTGTGCGCAAGTTTGTGGCAGCAATCACAATGCCGTAAGCACCACGCCCACACACCTTGATGAGCTGGTAATGCCGTGGGATCGTAAATGGAGCGCCGCAAACCATGAACGTGTGCATGTCAGCATTCTCCTTGCAGATAACAGCGTCTGTTGCTGCAGGTAATGCTGCACTGTTATTCTCAGGGAAGCGCTTGTGCATCGACTCGTCGCCATCCTCCTTGCTACTAACGATCGCACCTGCAGATTGTGTGCGTGCGGTGTCTTCTGGGGAGAGTTTCACATTAGCCCACCCGTGACGGCGAGCGTGTTCGCTACTATTAATCTGAAACTCGTCGAGAGTCACCCCCTTCTTCAGTGCCGGAGTCGCAGCTCCAAGGAGAGCCTGAGAGTTAGCTGCAGGGGTAGTATCCCATTGCAGCATCTGGGAAGACGGAGGGTTCTTCCGATCAATCACAACACTCTGACTTTTCTTAAGTCGCGGCTGTAGGCCGTCGTCATCTTCTGTTGGTGGCTTTGCGCGGCGGCAAGTAATACCCAGTTGAACCTTTCCGCAGTATTCACCCTTAGCGTTGCTAATTGAATACCACTTGCTATCAGTAGCCATAGCTGCCTCTTCCCGCTTTTTGGTGCGCTCATTGCCGTCTGCAGCCATTAGATACTTCGCAACGTTCAGTGTAGCAAAGCCCAGCTGAGACTCAACTCCATTCTTTGAGTGGTCTTTTACGTCCACTACAAGTGAGCATGTGCCAATGACATGACTAAACGGGAGTTCGAGAACGCGGTTCCACACGGGGTGTGTCGGCAAATACGAGTCGTCGCCAGCATTGCGCGGCGTTCCAGTGCTAAACGGGCCTACTACTGGGGTAGAGTTGTTAGAGGCCACACCGACAGCTGAAGACGCAGCGGAAGCGGCTGAGCTCGCCACGGACGTCATAAAACTGAACTTTCGCGAAAGATTCGGCATCGAAATGCCGCCAATAAGAACTGATGGACCAGCCGTAGTCGAGGATGAACCTGCTGTGGAGCCATTTGCACCAGCCTTGGGCTGCTCGCGGTACTGGAGTTGCACAGTAATGCTTGGTTCCTTGACAGTTTTCTTGACCGATGTGCCTGCCTTCAGCCCATGACCCTGCATCACACGCACAAGCAACACTCCTTCCAGTCCGTGTTCAGCATCCACTTCGTTAAATTCTTGAGGAAGTTTAAGCGTCGTGGCCGCACCAGGAACCTTAAAGACAGCACTAGCGGCAACGACATCACCGTTGATTTCAAAACGCGCGAGCCGTCCATCAGAATAAAATGTGAACTTGTGTACCCAATTCTGGATGAATTTGCGCGCGTCACGACGGTTTTCGAGCTCCTCCTTGCCTGAAGCAACAGCTATTGAGCCATCAACAGACATACCACCGATCTTGAAGTTCGTCCAGAGCGTGTGCCGTGCAAAATCGTGCATGAAAGATACAACACCGGAATGGCCACGGAACGAGCCGTGGAATGGTACCGACGGCGGATAGTTCGAGCAAAAAATAACATCCTTGTCAAGCAACCGGAAGAAGCGCGTGAACACTTGCTCCGATGGTGGTGGAAGCGTCACTGCCATATCACCTTCAGTGCGCCAGTTACCACTGTGTGCCGTGTAGAGCACAACCAACATCGCATAAAATTCCTCCATATCAAGTGGTGCAACGGGGAGCGTAGGAAGCGCCACAATAGCCTCAAGTCCAAGTCGCATCCAGATAAACTTTTCCACTGCCGTTGGAGCCGTCACCTGCAGAGTCTTCTTATCTTCTGTAATAAAGGTGAATCCGTTCGCACGGCTTGATGAATCCTTGACACCCGCTAGCACATACAAATGACTTACACCACTTGATGCGGGGCTACTCGAATTCCGCCGGATCATACTTGCTGCGGGGCTACCAGGTACAGGCTTACTGGGATCACTTGGCGGTTGAATATGGTGGGGAATAAGTGGTTCATCTCGAGAAGCTAGATAAGCCTCTTTTGAGGCGAACCTACGCAGAAACTTGCCTTCCAATACGTAGTAGTGCCTCTCCAACCTCCGCAACCATTCGCTTCTTCTGGTCAACACGCCTTCCCACTTTACAGCTTCGTGATACAACGTCGCCGATTGTGGTCGGAAACTCGAGTCGCGTTCATCTACCCCTGACGGCGAGCTGGCGTCCATTTCCTGGAGCTCCTTATCGATATCTAATGATGGTCTATCACCATTCTGCAGTCCTGTCATTATATTCGGATGCGTCGGTATCATATTTGATACTTCTGAGCTTCTGCTCGCTTCCGTCTTCACTTGTGACGCACTCAGTTCATCCACATGTTGCTCGCCTCGAATGCTACTTGTTGTAGACGACGGCTCTGTAAGAAGATTTGCAGCACCTGCTGTGGTTGACGAGATCCTTTCTCCAAGACAATTAAGTCTAGGGTCTTGCGCTTCCGACAATCGTCGCAACGATGCATTGTACAAGTTATTTTCCTTCCCATGCAGCGACAGTTTGGCATCTTCAAGAATCTCCGATGCTCGTTCCGAAATCTCTCCTTGTTGTCTCCACATATTGATTACTCCTTCTCGACTGCCCAGCACCATTCCAGCCGATATGGAACTATCATGACTCCGTCGACGATAAGCAAAGTCATTGCCATCCGTCAACGTGGACATATCCAGTCCATTGATCATATCTCTCGTAAAATGAGATAAGGCACTCTCACTACTGCGTACTTGATCATAAGGAGATTCACCCCCTGGAGTAGCAAGACTATGAGCCCCGTCAAGAGCTGGAGTGGCTGCCATATCCACCAGAGGCGGGGATGGTTTCATCCTCAACGAAGCTCTAGTCCACGCTGCACTCTCAGACTGCGTGCGCAGTCGCTCCTTCCGCTTGAGTCTCTTCATCTGCTGCGTAGGCAGAGGGTCCACATCACTAGAAGTGCTGCTAGCACGTGGTTCTCCGTCTGCAGGGCTTGTACTAGTTGAGGATGTTAAACTGGCCGGCTCCTCGTACGGCAGCGCGTCCTGATAGCCGTTAAACTCGTCCTCAGCTGGAGACGCTTCGTTCATTTCCATGGCGACTTGTATGTGTGTGTTGCTTGAGCTTGAGGCCTGTAAAGGCGCAGACGACTGAGTGACAGATAGAGAGCGATAACGACGGCTCTGCCGCTCGAATTTCTATGGGGAATGGCGGTTAAGTAGCTCCACACGACGCGCTGTCGAGTGCTAGTGTGTATGGAGACAAGTGATGCACACGAAGCGAGATACAAGGGGGGGAAGCGCTACCTACGACCGTCGCTTTGTTGCCCTATTGCGGTTGTGTGGGTAGGTCAGAAGTCTGTAAATAGCTCAGCGAACCCCCATATTAGTACCCGGTTTTGACAAGAATAGAACTCAGGTGGTCGTGTTGTTGTTTACACTTGGAAAATGTATTGCCCAGACATCTTCTAACGTGTCAAGCATGGCATGAGTACAGTGAGCTGGCTGGGCCTCGCGGATGGGAATGTGAGCCCGAGCCAAGGTGTCACATCGTATTAACGTGTTGAATCGCCCGGTTGACATCCACTGAGCTCTATCGCCTTTTACGACAAGATAGGCGGGAAGATCTTCTGCTGCACCATCTCTTCCAACACGCCACGCACTTCTTTCGTCTCCAACTGCCACAGTAGTCAGAGAGTTCAACTAATGTCAGTTTTGCCAGCAACATCACTCGTCATTGCAACTAGGTACTGTACGCACCGTAGGGTATTCGTATCGGAAACCTGTAGACTCGATCTTAGACCCGTCCGCGTAGAGGTGGTTGTGCTGCAGCAATTCCTTGTCGATGTAAGGCGTCAGCGGTGTGTTGGTAATGCCGTGTTCCTGAATACCAGACCAAAGTAAAGCGACGAATAGTGGTGGGTCAGTTATGTGCCAGTAGGACACGTAGGGAGTCTGGTGTATGGGCAGGACGTACCGCGCACAGGTCGGCCCAAGGCTGCATGTGCTTCTCGTTGGCATCATCAACGACGTCAGCAAGTCGAACGCGGGCCAGGTTGGACACCAGCTTGCCGATGAAACCGGTCTTGATATGGAAAATCTCCTCCAAGGAAGCGTTGATCTTAGCTTGGTCTACAAGCAGCACAATCGATTATTCATCATTATTGGATCGAAACAACTCGCACACGTGCACTTACTGGTGTCATTTTTGTCCACCAAGTTGTAGATCTCGCCATCGTTTCCAGCAGTAGTCAGATGCCATAGCGCTTGGCATACATCGTAGACGTGGACCTGTATATGGCAATACAATCATTATGCGTCAGACAGTCTGAACATCGAGTCAAAGCGTCACGTGATGAAAGGTGATGCGGATTGTACCGTGTTGACACGCATCTCGGCGTCCCAAAGCAGCTTCATCTTCTCCTCCAGCTTCACATATCTACACAAAGCAACATCATTGCTTGGTCGGCCATACAATCAACCAGCCACAATTTTCATGCATTAGTACGTACGACGCGGCGCAGACGATTCTAGGCATGAGGCCCATTGAGTCCGCAGAACCGTACACCTACATATCAATAACACCGTACAACTTAGCAGAAACAACGACAGATTCAAAATTAGCATCTAACACACCGTTGCCAAACGAAGAAATACAGCCTTGAGGTCACGCAGACGGCGGATTTCCTCCTCCGCCTCCAGCTTGTACTTGGCTTGTAAAGTCCACGGCTGCAGCTCAGCATCCTCTTTAGCAGGTTGTTTGATATGCGACTTGTACACAAATGCCGTGGATACTTCAATGTAGCGCTTCACGCCCACTTCCTGCGCCTTCTTGGCTATCAACAAACAAAACTTAGACTCGTCACTAACGCCACAAGTTCCATAATATACTACCAAAAGGTAGCATTCGTTTTAGCCATATACACACCGCATTTTACTGAGAGATCGCGGCATTTCGAAGCGTAGACAGACTCCGAGAGTCCGCATTTGGTCTCTCCTGCCAGGTTGAACACAAAGTCGTAGGGTCCAAACTCGGGGTTGAATGCACGATCCACATGTGCGTCTCGCGTCAGATCCGCTTGCACAAACTTGACGCGCTCGTCGGCGAATGCTTCCTTGTGTGGGGTGCTGAAGACATATAAGCAAGATCAGATCTGACAAACGACACACGCTGCAGTTATAGACACCTGAAGTAGGAGATCTCGGGCATCGTCTTGTCGGCCACACGCACGGCGGAGACCAGGTCGCGGTCCACCAGGTACTTGACGAAGTTGCGGCCGATCATCCCGGCGCCGCCCAGCACCAACACGCTCGGCTTCGCCATCGTGTCAAAAGGTAATTGCCGAAAGTGTACCACATAAGTTACGTCAACCACACAGCTACGAATTATCCTCCGAATTATTTTGTATCCCGCGGGTCTGTCCCGCGGGACGCCATGCACATCCTCAAGCATCCATTCCGCAACGTACGTGGAGCTACATCTGCTAGGCACTCGCTATCCTTCCGTTCTCCCTCCACTGTCCACCATGCGCAGCTTCCTAGCGTTGCTGGGCTTCGCGCTGACGATAGCGACGCTGCTCTACATGGGACAGGAGCCAGACCCGCCGGCGCGCGTGGCCGAGCTCATCAGCGGCCTTCCATCCAAGGACAACTCGCGCTGTGAAGTGGCCAACCTCGAGACGCTGCGTCACGCCGCCATCGTTTACACGTGGGTCAACGGCACTGAGACCTGCTACAACAAGCGTCGTGAGCGTGCGGGGCTGCCGCGTGGCGGTTCGTCCAGAGATAAAGAGATGGGCGAGCTCAAGTACTCGCTGCGCTCATTGCTCAAGTTCGCGCCGTGGCTTGAAGGCCCCATTTACATCGTTACGCCCGGACAGATCCCGGACTGGCTGGACCAGTCTAACCCGCGTGTGCGGGTGGTGGACCAGGATGATCTACTGCCTAAGGACAAGGCTACACTACCAACTTTTGACACCAATGTCATTGAGCAGTACCTGCACAAGATCCCGGGACTCACTGACGTCTTCATTCATATGAATGACGACTATTTATTCATCAAACCCGTGACACCTGATCGGTTCTTCACGTGTGATGGTGGACTACGGCTGCTTACTGAGATCAACCATATTCGTCACGTTCCGAGCCAGAAATCCAATGCTTGGCTGGCTAGTGTACGCAACACTGTCATGCTTACGGACAAGACGTACGGTGGAGAGCATGTGTACAACTTCCTCAAGCACGCGCCGTTTGTCTACAGTCGTCTGGCATTTGAAGAGATCCACAAGAAATTTGGCAAGGAGCTGGATGCCATGCTGCCACACCAAATGCGTCACCCAGATGACCTCAACATGCCGCTACTGCACCACATTTATATGCAGGAGGAAGGGTCGAAGGTGCTGGGAATTCCCGTGGAGCTGAATCCGCTCAGTGAGTGTGACGACTGGCTGCTGGTGCGCATCAAGGACAACATTGAGGATTCACTCAATACGCAGTTCAAGATGGCGCTGGAGAACAGGGGTCCGGAGATTCTGTTGGCTCTGAACGACGAGTACACGAGCCCCAAGACTGCTGAGCTGGTTGGTCGTTTCTACTCGCAGCTTCTGCCTGAACCTGCCTTCTTCGAGCTGCCGGAAGGCCAGTATGTGAGCGTGGTAAGCAACTGGCACGGTGCAGACTGTGCGTACGACCCGAACGTGATCCCTCTGCCGGAGCCAGACTTTTTGACACTACGAGTTGAAGACGATGTAGCTGACTGGGCACCTGCGCCAGCTTTGACTCGTTTCCGCTCGCCTAACGAACGTGCGTTTGCCGAGATGACGCCATCGTTTGGGTGGTCCTTGGCCTTGAACATCGGCTATGGTTTCGGCCTGGCCATTGCGGCCGTGATCTCTGTGTACATTTTCCGATTTTCCAGCAAGGGTGCTCCTGGGCTTCACACTACCAAACAAACATAAGCGACTGGCGTCTGTAGCTAGATCTTGTTGTTCTTTCGCTCACGCAGATGCAGATGAGTACAATGATAAATGAATTCATGTTCAATCGCTTCATCAAGGGCGTACATCAAAAAGCAATCATCTCACTCTGCTTGGATTTGTGTTCAAAGGATTGTTTCGTTAAAGCCACGTCTTTCATGACCTGAACAAGACCATCGAAACGAAAAAGATATCGCAACGTCTATTCTGCACAGTACGCTGGCGAGATTGTGCACATCTGTCTTCGTGCTGTAGATACACGTACTAAACCTACCAACCACCTTGTCTCCACAGGCCAAAGGCGCTTCACGCAGCCGACCCACAGTGTCGATGGTCTTGCCTTCACTCGTCGAAAACACTGCACTTGTTCCCATCCAGCAGCAGTTTACACCTTATCGTACGCGCCATTAGAGCCTACAGGAGACTTGCTGCGGCGCAGGAAGAGCAAGTAGAAGATGTACATGATAATTGCACCGAGACCGAAGCCCATGCCCCGAAGCAGTGAGTTCGTGAAGGCCACCCAACGTAGTTCGCGGTAAGCAATCACCTGGTACTTCGGTGCAGCCTCCACTCGCCGTGGGAAGGGGGACAGGATCATCGGATCCACCTCGCACGTGCCTGGCTTGCGCACAGTAAGCGCGTGGGGTTCTGAGTCCGGTTTGCGCTCGAAGCTACTGGGTTCAGGAAGGAACTTGTTGAGGAACTCAAGCGCCGTGTCAGCCACACGCATGTCCGTGTACTCGTCGTTCAGCGCCACAATGCTGTAAGGCGTAGATCCATCCAGAATCTGGCCGAAAGTCTGCTTGAGCTTGTCAATGTTGTTGTTCTGCATGAGAATAAGCTTGTATCCAGCCATTTCCTCCTCAGGAGGCGAGTAGATAGGAATACCAAGCTCCTCACTGCCTTGTGCAACCATGTAGTAGTGATGCAACAGCGGCATGTTCATATCAGGCTTGCCACGGAACTTGCTCTTGAGTGTCATGTACAGCGGACGGTCGAAGATCTGGTGAACGCGTTCGAAAGCACGACGTGAGTATACAAACGGCGCGTGTTTGATGAAGTGTCGGTCAGTCTTGCCCCAACGCAGATCCATCTCCTGCTGTGTGTTCAACACAGAAGCAATCCAAATTCCCTTCTTCGGAGTCGGTGGTGTGTGGGAAATAAGCCCCGACTCATGCAGCAGCCTAATACCGCCATCACAAGTGAAGAACTCGTGCGGGGCAATCGGTTGCGTGAACAAATAGTCATCGTTCACTTGCATGTAAATATCCGAGAGTCCCGGGATCAAGTACAAGAACTGTTCAATCACGTGGGTGTTGAATGTGGGTAGGAACTCCTTGGCATAGTCTGGGAACAGATCGTCTTGATTGATCACCTTGATTCTGGGGTTGTTCATGTCGACCCAGTGTGGAATGTGACCGGGAGACACAATGTAGATCTGACCCGTGTGCCATGGCACGTATTTCTCCAACGAGCGGATAGAGAACATGAGTTCTCCAATCTCACGGTCGCGGGAGCCTCCCACAGCGTGTTTCCCGCCTGCCTTCTCACGAATCTCTCTGTAGCAAGGCTGACTGCCATTGACCCACGTGTAGACGATGGACATGCGACGCAGCTGCTCAAAGTTCTTGATCTGGCACTTCCCCGGCCACTGGTCCATGATGGCTTGCGTGTTGAAGCGCTTGTCCTCTTCGTCCGAGAGTTTGTCGTACGTATAGGGCGTAGGCGTCTTGGTGAGCAGATACATGACCAGCAGTAGAGCTCCACACGCTGTCAGCAGCACGTAGCGGAGGTTGCGCTGGTGGCTGAGCGCCATGCGCATGCGCACGCCAGCTGGAGTCTTCATCATCGCTTCACTTGGTGTCGGCTTGCTCGCGAGAAACGAAGTGCCAAGACGGCGGTTTGGCTCGCGGGGGGCCTGAGCGAAAGTACGTGGCATAAGCCGTTCACTTGCGCTCAGTATGAGGAGACCTAAACCCTCTTCCCGACGTATCCCGGTCCCGCGGGCTGCTCAAAATGAAGCAAAAATGAGGCTAAAGTGAGGATTCTTTTTCGCTGGAGTCCGGAGCCAGTAACAATAGGAAGGACGAAATCAGCTGCTGACAGTGAAGCAGATAGGTGTGGACAGTGTAGACCAGGCTGCAAAGTGCAGGGCAATAAGGAAGGCGCTTTTTGGCTGACTCGTACGTTTTCGTGCTAATTCGTAGCGGCAAACTGTCGACGTCACGCGTGTTTTCGGAGTGCGATGAGACGACAGGATGTGGCAGGAGCTCGTCACTGGAGACCTGGCACTACGCCATGCTCGTTGCTGCGCTGTCGAAGCGCAAGATAGATGTCCACTAATGCAACCTCGTCAGTGGCCAAGGCGCCAGCGCATTGGCGATGTCGGTGAAGGGAAAGGAGCGAAAGATACTCACAGCATGGCTAACGTGTCGCTGTTGAGTGAGCCCTGCTCAGCACCACCAGAGCCGTGGTGGGTAGTCGTGGACTTCTAGCTCTGATTCACAGACAACAGGTCGTCAATTACTTGTGCTGCGTTCGAAGTGAGAAAACAGTCTCTGACATGGAGACCAGCAGCCGCAACTGCCCGTACCATCTTCAGGATCGATGCCGGTCGTATCCATTTCAGTGCACGCTCGCAATTCCACCAGGCACATTTCGACGAAGGCAGACAAATGCTATCGACCTTGTCAAATCATAAGCATCGACATGTGGTTTGCAACGATCAGGTTTCCAAAAATTCTAACGTTTCCACGTTCTCTGCGTGGTCCACGCCACGTTCTGCCTCTCTGTGTGTGCCACATCGCATTTACCTCTGTACAGCAAGTTCTCTAGTATTCAGGTGATTCATCCTTATCAACTTCTGCAGACTAAATATTACCACCTAGTGAAAACAACGTCCGAGCATGTCCCACAATATGCATTCAACAAGGTTATCTGTTTCCAATTCCAGACTGAAACGACTGTATTTCACCTCGCGCCCATCCGAACTGAAACCTCCATCGCCTTTGCCGCACGCTTTGTCCAAGCAGGAAAGTATCCACGTACAGCAGCCTCAGCACCATGGCGGACGAGTGGCCCACCGTTGCGAGCGAGTATCAGATCATCGAGCAGATCGGTCAAGGCGCCTTTGCCAAGGTATGGAAGGCGTACTGTGCGCCCAAGAAGATCCACGTGGCCATCAAGATCATGGACCTCGAGAAGATCACGACGAGCTTCGAGGACATTCGAGCGGAGGTGCAGACGATGAAGATGACCAACCACCCGAACGTGCTCAAGTGCTACTGCAGCTTCGTGCACAAGGACCAGCTCTGGCTCGTCACGCAGCTCATGAACAAGGGCTCGTGTCTCCATGTCATGAATCTGCTCAAGAAGAAGGGACTGGGTGAAGGGCTCAAGGAGGAGTTCGTGGCTGTCATTCTGCACGAGACGCTCAAGGGACTGCAGTACTTCCACGAGAACGGACAGATCCACAGAGACATCAAGGCTGGCAACATCCTACTAGACAGTGAGGGTCACGTCGTCATCGCCGACTTTGGCGTCTCTGGTTGGATGATGGAGGGTGGAGATCGTCGGAAGAACCGACAGACTTTTGTGGGCACCCCTTGCTGGATGGCACCTGAAGTTATGGAGCAGGTGCGCGGCTACGACTACAAGGCCGATATTTGGTCCCTTGGTATCACTGCGTTGGAACTTGCCAAGGGTTACGCACCCTATGCGCGTTTTCAGCCTATGAAGGTGCTGCTGCTTACGTTGCAGGAAGACCCGCCGTCGCTGCGCACGTATGATGTACGTAAGAGTTGTATTGTTTATTTACTTAATAGGTATATGTGATTATCTGACTTGGAATACAGGATGACGGCAGCGGCCACCAGTTCGGACGACACTTTAAGGATGTTGTCAAGCTTTGTTTGCAGAAGGACCCATCCAAGCGGTGAGCGTGATAAGTCGTTGCTGTTTCGATTGGTGGTGATAACTCATACTAATTGTTGCGTTGTGTAGTCCTGGTACCTCACCCTTGTTGAAGCACAGCTTCTTTAAGAAGGCAGGGGATACGACCTACCTGGCGCGGAACTTGCTGAACAATATTGAAGACATTGGAGAGAGCTGCATGACGGCTGGAATTGCAGATGCTCTTCCTGGGTAAGGAAGAAATCATATGATGTCGTCTCGGTGATGATGGGCTAATTGCATTTTGGTGTCTTGTAGCGCGGGACCGCTTTACGCGAAGGGAACGAAGGGCCCGCCTGGATCAGAAGCTGAGGGGTCCAAGTACGTCCCGGGCACGACTTGGGTCTTTGATGACGAGGAAGACGACGCCAGCAAGATGTCGATAGACGATTTCGCCAGCCAGTTTGATAAGGTCACGGGTGGCGAGGAATTCCGCTCCAAGTAATCGCAGCAGTAGCCCGTCAAACTATGCGCAAACCGGGCATATTCAATGCGGCGTCCTCAACGATCCTCTAAGGAAAAGTCTCATTCAACAGACCAAGGAGAAGGCGTCCATGAAGTGTCCACGCTCGTAGCAGAAAACTTAAATTCAGGTCTGTTTTTGTTTATCTTAGCTCATTCGTGTTGTTAGCCTTGGGGATCTCAAAATGACAAGCAATGGTTGCACTCCTTCAGTCTTCTTAACAAGTCAAATAACTAGTCGTGAAAATGCTGAATGTGATAAATTACATAAACCTCAAAACCAAGATTAAAGTGAACGCTTCGTACGCGCCACCGCAACGGCTACTATAAACCTCAAAACCAAGATTAAAGTGACCGCTTCGTACGCGCCACCGCAATGGCTACCTTCAGGTACTCCGATACGCTATCTGACATCCGCTGAAGTTACCTGAGGCTATTTTCCTTTTCAGAATAATGACCTTGCATCGTGTGATCATACAAGTCCACCCACATCGTCGTACTGTCCAGCTCCTGCTAATGGCTTGCCTGTTGTCTCGCGTGTGTACTCTCTTGACCAAAGCGCGCAATTACAGGCAGCATTCGCAATGGCTGCCGATGCTGGACGAATTGGATACAGTAGTCCGGCAAACAACGCCAGAACGAACGCCGGGATCAAAGAGACCATGGAGACCACGAATTTTGCGCCACTGAAGTAGAAAATCCGACCCCATACTTCGCCTTTGCTGTGATAACGAAACAGACCACCCTTCGGCTTCCCGGTAGAGTCTACCTTCTCTTCGACAAGGCGATTCAAAACCATACGCTGATCCCGAGAGATACAGCTACTGTTGGCGCGAGACAGCTCCATATCCGATAATGAATCCAGTGCACCAACAATTCCAGAGGCAGCAGGAGGTACCACCAAAAGTCCAAGTAGCAGCAAAATTCCCACTGGAATGAAGAGCACGGAAAGCGGTACACATACAAACGAGTATGCCAGGAGCTTTGGTAGACTGTATGCTTCTTTTGTCGCCGACGACGGAGAGATTGCGCGACGTCCGTTTGAGATGGACTTGATCGGAATAGCTGTTGCCACTGGGGATCCCGCAGTTTGAACGTAGCCGCTCTTCTGTTTCGGCGATACGTACGGACGGTAGTCAGACGTTGCAGTGTGTTGCATGTCTTCGCTATCACCGTCCACGTCCTTCCACAAGTCTGCCTTGACTTCAGGAAGGTCCGATGAGCCAGCTTCACGATCAAAAATCGAGTCCTTCGAATCAGATCTGAAGTACCCGTCGACATCCATAGGGGTAGTCTTGTCCTCCAGTAAGTTCCGCTTAGATGACGAGGAAATTCCCTCCCCAGTGATGTATCCAAGTGATAGTTTGCTTCCAGCTAGTCCGCGACTGCTGAGGCCTCCATCCTCGCTCAATGATGTCCCTGACAAGATCTCGCGCTGACCCAGATACACCTTCACCTTCTTTTTCTCCGGTAGCTCACCCGCATCAACCAACTTGTCGCTGTCATTCTGACCTGCGTGTGCCTGTGGTCCTCCGCTGCTGTTGAATTCTTCAACCATCTTGTTGCGCTGACGCAGGAGTGTGCGCGTGTTGCCAATCTGAAAGTTAATGGATTCTGTGTGGCCCAAGCGCTCGAATGTCGTCTTTTCGCGCGAGTAAAAGACGTCAATCTCGAAGAAGTAGAGAAACTCCGCGGCAAGAGGATCAACAACAGCATCGCCATCAGCTCCGTGTGACGACACCGCTGGGCTCGAACTCTGCACGTGACGCCGCTTTTTGGGGAGGTCAAACTCGAATTTCCAAACATCTGGGTGGAATGTCACGTCAAATTGTACACCCTCAGCACCATTGGAGAAGGGAGCAAAATTGTCGATAACACCGACTGCACTAACACCCTGAAGATTTTTCATCTCAGGTAGGCTCAATGACTGCTGCCCTGTCAGCGTCATGTTGCGAGAAAATGTACTGTTGCAGCGCGCAAGCACCAAGAGACCAGGTTGCACCACAGATGTGCCTGCGGGGACGGGAATGGAGACGTGGGCTTTCACAGGAGCGCGGCAGACGCCTTTGCATCGGTGCTGAAGGTTTTCAATGCGTACGCGATAGTAATCGCCGTGTTCCGGGCAGTACGGGAAACATTGAATATTCTTACGGTCATTGCGCCAGTACTTCTCGAGAAACTGCGTCTGAATTTCGATGATCGCTGGAGGTGCCGATCCTGGAGGCATTATCAGTCCAGAATTGGTAGTAGCCACAGGAGCCACCAAAAAGGGGTTCATCATCTCGGTGTCCTCGATCTTTACGTCGCTCATGACAATACCACTACGAGAACTGCTCCCAGTCATTGTGTTGTCCGAATCGAAGTCAAGACTGTGAATTTTCTTGAACTGGGGATTTTGCACTCCCATCATACCCGGGTTTTGCTGCATGAGGGCAGGGTGTGCCTGCATCTCTCGTTGCACAACGACAGCAGCGTCATTTTCTGACAGGAAGTATTTGGTCAGCTCGTCTAGCTCATCCACATCGAAGTCCAACGAGTTCGACGTCGTGGGTTCTGTCTGGGCCCCGCCAAGGTTGTTCATCGCCATCAGCTCGCTCATTTTCCCGCTACTGCTGCTGCTTCCAGTGGCTGCAAAGCTACCCATGCTGCCATTATCCATACGTCCCTCCGCCGTGGTTCCCTTCAGCAACGAATGTGAAGACGAAGAGCGGTTGATGTCCTTGATGATCTGGTCCAGGTTATCTTCCTGCGTGAATGAATCCACAGCCGAACTGATGACCGCGATAGGTAAACTGTCACGCTTCTGATCTTGTTGCTGCTGTTGTTCATCAACCATAGCAGCACCACCACGGTCTGATGACATTTTGGCCACATCGTTGAACGACTCTGCGAAGAACTGCTCCGTGTCCTCCGAGAAGCTAAACTTGAGCGAACCAACTGACAGATTACTTGAGCGACGGCTGAGGAACGTCGCATTTTCCTCGTCAGCAGGGTTCACGTCTAAGCTATGAGTCGAAGTTCCCATCATGTTCAACGTTGAAGGCCCGCCACCTGGAGACGGGGCCGTTGGTGGTACCAGAGACGGTGTGGCTGCAGTGGGGGTCGTGATCTGTTGCCTGTCAAAAATCTCCTTCTTGGGCGACACCGAGGTCAGTCCCGACGTGGAGGATCCTGTAGGGGAGATCGCCGAGCATTCGCACTCGCTCTGAAATTGTGGCAACCCAAGAGGGTTCACAAACCTGCCGCATTTGTCGCAAAAGTTGGCAAACTTTGAGAACTTCTGTGGATAGTTGGCCTTCAAGTACTCATCATAAGCATGAGCAGCCTCTTCCGGGGTTTTACAAGTGTTAGTGATGCGTTTAGCGCTGTACTTGGCACCCCACGAGGTCTTACTCGTCTGAGTCACACCGCGGTATTTGGAGGTCTAATAGAAAACACGTTTTGTCACAACAAGAATCAGGGTCAGAACGTTACCGACAAAGAACCAGCAGAGCTTAGAGGTCGCACCTTGCCCTTGATGACCTTGCCAGCAAATTTCTGCTGCTGCTGAGGGGCTACCGATGTCAGATCGCCCGTGCTAAGGTCTGCCACGACGTCCACGAGTTCACTGGTGTTGGCGGCCTGCAGGAACGACATGTCTTGGTAGTTCTGTTCATCGGACGGGGTCATTACCGAGTAGTCCGACTCCTCTGATGTGTATCCGTTCGAGTTGCTGAGTGGTGTGTCGTTCAGGGTCGGTTGTGGAGCGACAATAAAATCTGAGGTTCCATACAGTACATCGATCAAGTTAGAGAATACTCACAGTACGACATATCAAATTAAAGAGACCCGTGCATACCTTGCAGGAAATTGGTGCCAGGCTCCTCCAACTCGTCCAGATGCGCATCTAGCGGGTCGTACTCATCGCACGTGGGTAGTGGCTGCGTCTGCATCATTTTCTGTGTCTGTATCGGGTTCCCAGCGTCTGTCGACGGCGCGCTGGGCTGGTCTGAGTCTGCCGCGTGCGCTAAGGCCGCGGGGGTGCGTGGGGCCGCGCTGCTTCGGTGGTAAGCCGCCTGGAAGCTCAAGTTGCTGCGTCTTCTCCTCCCTCGGGTCTGAAAGCCGCAATAGAGTGCGGAAGGGAAGAGGACAAGCTGAATCTCTAGGTGTCCTACGCCATCATCTGACGGTACACAAGTGTGTGTGGATTGTGAACTTCAGCATGTCGCATGTTATTGTCAGAAGCTGTGGCACTAGACAATAGAAGGCGATGTGATTGGCGGATCCGGACGTTGCAGCATTAACTGACGAGGAGTGTGCGAATATTCATCGGGAGCTGTCTGGTCTCATGCTGCTGCAATTGTAGAGCGCCACCGGATTCTTGCTTCTTGTTACGTTGAGGAAAGTATCCAATGGTGTCCACAAGTTGCGCTCCCGACCGATCCCCGCTGCTTGGTTTGCCTCAAGTGCAGCGTGTATGGCCCTGATGAAGCCTTGAGCAGCGAGGTGATCCCATGTAATACAAGGGACATGATGTACGAGTACGCTACCGATGAGACGGACCAACCGCTGCTGGATTGATGCTCGGTCGTGCTGCAATATGGTGTCTGCAACACCTTTGCAAGCACAGCGACGATAAATTGATCGTCTTTGGTACCAAAGAGACAGCAAGCAGATCGTTTGACTCTGTGACGCTGGACTTTACCGAGGCTTTCCTCGAAATGTTGTGGGCAAAAGCTTGAATCGGCCATCGTTGTGCAGCTTGCCTGACATCATGGGCAGTGATCGTGTAAGGACCATTGCAACGACAGATAACCAGCCACATGTTGACAAAGCGGAGTCACCAAGACCAACACCATGATCGACATATTGACCACACAAAAATAGTCCTTTGTGATAAGATCATTCACAATTGCTCTTTTTTGACCCGAAATGACTGGGACGCACGAAGCAGCGTTGCACGTCAAGTCGCTGGAGGACCTGCCACCGCTCGACAGCAGCATTGAACCACCGAGCACCTCAGTACACGGCCGCTTCGTTCGCAAACGCAACTTGTCGTACGTCAATTCTACTAGCCAAATTGTCTACATCGGGTTCTCACTTTCAACTGCTGCAGCAAAGGCCTCGTGTTTGGTGATATTCAACTGCAAGATGGAGGTGCAGCAATTGTGTTCGAGTTAATGGACAGTGTCAATACTAATGTAACTGATAGTACTATTGTTTTGTTCTTGATAGAGCTGCTGGAAGTCATGATACGTGCACAGGAAGGCATTCTGGACTTTGCAGCCATTCGCCAGATCAACTGGGACGTCCATCTTGGCGACCTGGTCACAGCTCGAGGTGTGCTACAGCGCAAATGCCACGAACCTGGACACCCCGGTGGGTGGCTCTTTGTTCTGCATTCAATCCAAGTGGATGAGCTCTGGAGTAAGCATCACGAGGGCATCGTGTTCAGCTACACAGAGAGCACGACCACGGAATCGTCAGGAGACGGATCTACTACTGTTAAAGGTTCGTGGGTGTTGCAACCTTCGTCAAAAGCAGGGTCGGCAAACAAGTACACCAATATGGTCATGCTGGACGGCTTCAACGCCTGCAAGTACTATTTCTCGTCATCTGGCGGCGCCAATTGTCTGCGTGGAGAGCAATGCCACTTCTGGCATGGACGACCAGAGGATTTCAAGGACAACCGACGTCGCTGGATGGCGAAGCGACTTGAACAACGTGCAAAAGCTGCCCATCTTGCTGGTGACAGTGGTGACCCTCACTCCAAAATCGACAAGGCACAGCGAAGCCGTATCTTCTGCGACTGGCTTGTGGAATCATTAGGTGTGGATCGACTTGCTGGGGGAACGGGTGTTATTGATGTTGCTGGTGGCAAAGGTGATATCCCTATTCAGCTTTGGATTCAGCGGGGCATTCCAACGACACTAATCGACCCGGTACGTCACTGATGCAACATTGGCGGGCATCTCTCGGTTGAGGTACCTTACCTATTTGCTTATATCATATGCCCCAGAGACCGATGAAGCTCGGCAAATACAACAGGAAGCTTGTTGCCAAGGCTGAATCTGTCGAAGGTCGCAAAATGAGTCCCCAACTGCTTCGCTGTCTCGACCAAGAAACGTTGAAGCTGCACACAAAGCTGTTTTCAGACTGTTCTGTATTGGTTGGAATGCACCCGGACGAGGCCACCGAGGCTATCGTTGACGCTGCCCTGGTGCTAGGTAAACCGTTCGCCATTGTCCCTTGCTGCGTAATGAGCAGAGTGTTTCCGGATCGGCAATGCCAGGATGGCACACCTGTCGATACATACGAGAAGTTCGTGAAATACCTCCTAGAGAAACATCTATCGATTCAAAGAGCATTCCTGCCATTTGCAGGTCGAAACCAAGTGCTTTACCTTTTTGACTACAACAAGGAATGAGATGTGGACAGCGACTGCATCAAAACAACCAGCACATAACTACATGACATTAAGCTGGCACTCGAATACACACAGTGAACTTTACTTTTTCGCCGCAGGAGAACAACATCAAACTTTGTTTCAATTTTCAACTGCGGCTCCTTTGCTGATTCCGAATAGCGTTTCGTGCGTCAAGAGTGAGTGGAAGCAACCGAAGCACCTGATCAATGGGTCGATTGCACACCATACAGCCACTTTTCAAGCGGCGTTGCCGCTTTGCACAAGCGTAGCAGCTGTACACGTGAAGATATAAACCATGGACGACACCCGCGTTGCGAGAGCTTGCACCACACACCAAACACATGAGGTCATCGATGTCCTTCTCGGTGGCAAGGGTCTTAACCGCGTCTTGTGTGTCTCCCTTTCCTTGTTGTTCAGTAGCTGAAAGATTTTGTTCTTTCTTGCTTTCCGAGCGAGGAAATTCATGTGGCGAAAAAACTTCAAGGTCCTTTGATTCCTCCTCATCGTCGGTGGCTTGATCGACGTCGTTGTTTCCATTTGCAGAGGCCTGCTTCTCTTCTTCCATCTTCTCCATAATTTCTTCTTCATCCTCTGTTTCCTCTTCTTCGCTTTCGGCGACAAACGCATCCAGTGTGCCTCTGCGAGACTCTGTGTTTGTAGAGTATGACAATCGAGACGGGAGTGGTAGGAAGTCACTCGTCACGTTGCGTCGCGAAATTCTCTTCCACTCGTTCGGCATGTAATGGACAATTCGCTTCGAGTCCTCAGCAAACTTTTCTACCAAACCCACTAGTCTCTTGTATCGACCAAACTCTTTCTTGAAGAACTCATCTCGATATTGTTCAGCAATCCGCCCAGTGCTATCCGCACACTTCTTAAGCTTCGCGTCGATTAGGATGCACCAAAATTGCTTGGCGTGTAACATTTGCCAATACGCAAGTGTGCGCTAAATGGAATACAGATGATCAACATCAACGACAACGATCAGCTTCATTTATACGCCCGCAATGAAGGAACTAACTTACCGCGTGGCACACGCTGCCCATTTCAAACGACATTTGTACAGGGGTTGCTTCTTTCACTGCTTCCTTCAGACTAAAAATCGTAAACAGACAGGTTAGTCAAGATTTTCAACAGCGTTTCAGTCGACAACAAACAATAATGTTTAACGTACTGACGTATCCAGTTGTGGCCATAGAGTTTAGTAGCGTCACAAGCGTAGCCAGCAAGATTCACATGATAGGTAGCTACATGTTGGCGACGGTTGCAGGCTTCACAATCCTGTTCCGCAGAGACGTGACTTGAGCGGAAGAGTGCAGCATTATTCAGCGCATCCACCATGTCCTCAGGCCATGCAACACCAGAGCGAACAGTATCGCGACAGGAACAAAGCTTGCGCTCAATCTGTAAATCGGTAATGCAATGTTAGCAGGTATTCTAGCATAGGATTACAGGATGTACTAAACGCACTTACACGATTCGCAGCTTGTTCGTACAGTTGATATTTGACCTTGGATCGCTTGCGACGCATTGTATTTGCAAAGTCTGGATCAACGATACACTCTTCCAGATATTCCATATAGATTGTAAACCACTCATGGATTTCACGTGAACGTCCTGCTTCCAACATCGCTGTCACATCTTCCGGGTCATCGTCTCTCATCTCATCATCTGATGACTCGACACTGATCACTCCCTCCTCATCGTCATCCATATACTCGATTTCATCATCGTTACAAATAAAATCATCCACATCCTCTCCGCCATCAGCATAAACTTTTTCATGGTTGTCCCGTTCTCCTACTCTCGGTACCGATCGTCGTCTCTTTTTCGGTGGTGGTGAAGGTTCCTCTGGTTCGGACTCCTGATAATCATCATCATCATCGTCAGCATCTTTATAATGTGGCCCCCGACTCTGGAAGTTATCGAGACAATTATCCAGCACAGGATAGTCTAGTTTCCGGGCAATACCATGATGTTTCTCCTTTTCCTTTCGATTACGATCAATTCTCGAGCTGCGTCTGGACGCTGACGACGTTTCTTCCACTTCCACTTCCTTGTCTGATTCTAGTTCCTGTTCTTTCTGAGACGATTCCATCTCCTCGTCACTTTCCTGGATCACAGGACGTCGATTCTTACGTCCACTGCTGCCTGTGGAGCTAGCAGAAGGCGGCTGAACAATCCGTACTTCGTCTTCTTCTTCTTCAGCGTTTTCTTTGTCCTTTTCTTCTTGCAGACGTCGTCCACGCTCTCCACGAGCCACTGCCGCTGAGATTGAGAGCTGCTGCATATTGCGCGTTGAGCGTCGGGTCGGTGTGGGTGTGCGCAGCGTCATGGGCTGCGAGGCGACGCCGTCTTTGCCCAGCACTAGCTGTTGCTGTCGAGCTGGAGGTTTCTTCTCTTGGTCTGCTGCTTCTTCAGCCTCGTCCTCCTCGTCGTCGTGGTCCACCATGATGTTAGAGCGACGGCGGCGCTTGCGCACCTCCGGCATGACGATGCGCACCTCGTCGTCGTCCGTCGAGTCGCCGTCGATCACCACTTCCTCTCGCTCTGTCATTTTCGTTATGGCGGGAATATTATGGCGCGAAGAAATGTAGCCATTTAAGAGGTAGCCATCTAACATGTAGCCATTTTCGCTAAATATAGTTGAAGTGTGCAGGTTACACCACTTTTGAATTAGCCATGAAGAGCATCAGTCTGTTGATCGTTGTGTATATTCAAGGCGTATTTGGTGCCAATGTCGATTGCGTCGTGTCCGACTGGAGCGAATTCTCGAGCTGTGATGAAACCAACTTGAAGCAGACGCGTACTCGCGAAATAGTGCGACAGTCTGAAGGCTGGGGTCGAACGTGCCCTGGACTTGTAGACACCATCACGTGCGTACCAGTGAACTGTGAGGTGAGTGCGTGGGGTGAGTACAGCAGATGCAATGATGAGGGCTACAAGACGCGGACACGCACAGTCGTCCAAGATGCCAAGTATGGAGGTGCAGACTGCAAACCACTGTCGGAGGATGTCAAGTGTGCCCCTGTGGACTGCTATGTATCTCGCTGGGGAGACTGGAGCGAGTGTCTTGCTGATGGTACTCGCGTGTCTACACGCACTATCCTCGTGAACCCACACGATGGAGGTGCTGCGTGTCCCGAGCTGAAAAAAACAGCACCGTGCTCGTCTTTTGGATCGACGTCAGGGTCAGCAGATGCAGGGAGTGCTGGAAGTTAATGAGCGGTAAGATGATGAGGTATGCATTTATTTGATAATCTACATGAAACCAAACACTGCACAGACTCTTTCTAGCGATACAGGTGCTTTGATCAACCTGCCAAACTTATCTTCAACGCGTTGAGGAGATAAGTTATCTGTTTTGTCGCAACTATACTTACTCTGCTCCTCTTAATCTTATCGTGCTCCTCGATATTTTGGCCTCCAAGTAAGTTATGTCAATTGTTGGTAGCCGGTGATCTCTCCTCAGCTCACAATCAAAAGCGACAACAAGAAAGGAGACCTCCAAGAGGTCTGACAAGAGGCCTCTAGGCCAAAAGGCCTGTTTCATCAAGATAACAACTAAGTTCATCAAGAAGGAAGAACCCATCATACAATGAGGAGCTTAACTCCATACCAGGGTGTATTGGTGCTGGTGTGTCTGTGCTTCGGGGTGGTGACACAATTGGTAGACGCAGCAGCAAACATCGACTGCGTTGTGAGTGCCTGGGGACCATATACCGCTTGTGTTACATCGACCATGAAGCAGTCTCGAGCTCGTACAGTCTTGATCGCTCAGTCGGGTTGGGGGCGGGCTTGTCCCGTGTTGACTGAGTACGTCGCTTGCAAGCCCATAGCTTGCGAGTTGAGCGCGTGGTCAGAATATTCTGCATGCAGCGCTGGTGTAAAGACTCGAAATCGGTCGGTTGTGGTTGAACCTTTGTACGGCGGAACTCCCTGTGGAACCACAAGTGAACAAGTTGTTTGCAAACCTGTCGACTGCTACGTTTCGCGATGGAGTGATTGGAGCGCGTGTGCAACGCTTGATGGCAAGCAAATCTCTACGCGAGATATTCTCGTTTACCCGTACGACGGTGGTGCTGCGTGCCCCGATCTCATTCAGACTCAGTACTGCCCGAAGGTGGATTGCGTTGTTGACGAATGGACAGTCTGGAGCAGTTGTGACCCGAGTACAGGTGCTAAAACTCGTACTCGAAAAATTACGACTCAGCCTCTGTACGGCGGTATCGCGTGCCCAGTGCTCACGGAAGTTGCCTACTGCGCTCCCGTAAACTGCGTTATGAGTGACTGGAATACTTGGGGCAAGTGTAACGATGCTACGGGATTGAAGCTGCGTACCCGAACGGTGACGACACCAGGGAATTTCGGTGGTACACCCTGCGGATCGTTGACAGACACTGCAACCTGCGACCCAGTGGATTGTGTGGTCGGTGACTGGAGTCCGTGGGGAGAGTGCAACCTAGACGACGGCGCTAAGAAGCGAACACGTCCTGTGACTACACCTACCCAGTATGGTGGTGCTGCATGTCCTGCCACTACAGAGACCCTCTACTGCACCAAGCAAGATTGTCAAATGAACGATTGGGACAATTGGTCGTCCTGTAATTTCGCCACTGGCAAGAAAACACGAAGTCGAACGCCGAAAATTTATGACCTCTTCGGTGGTCAAGCGTGTCCTGCTCTGTCTGAAGAAGCAGCTTGTGATCCAGTCGCGTGCCAACTCAGCGACTGGGGAACTTGGTCGGGTTGCAATCCGACAACTCTCCTGAAGACGCACAGACGCAGCATCATCAGGCAGCCGATGTATGAAGGTGCTGCCTGCGGTGCTCTCACCGAAGATGCCTCATGTGTTGTAGACTGCGTGCTCTCGGACTGGACTGCCTGGTCAGGCTGCAACTTTGCCACGGGGCTCAAGTCGCGCACTCAAGAAATCGTGACGTTCCCGCAGACGCATGGAGCAGCATGCGGAGCAACATCCGAGACGGCAACTTGCGACCCGGTTGACTGCACAGTGTCCGAGTGGTCGAGTTGGTCAGGATGCAATCAGAAGACCATGCAACACACGCGCGTCCGCTCTATTACAACGTACCCTGCCTACAATGGCCGAGCTTGTCCTGCATTGAGCGAGTCGGAAGCATGCACAGGACAGTGAACAATTGACAAAATTTACACTATTGGCAAAATTACAGTAACTGATCAAAAATTCAAACAAACGACAAAATTACATTAACTAATTGAAAAGTTAACGTTTGTTGCCAAAACACGTATTATGTCAAAATATCAATTCGACATACGCATTCCGGTATTCATGGTGGGCAAGCGGCGGCTAAGTGCTGAGGAGGAAGATGCGGGCTCGTCGACTGCGCTGACGCACGCAGGGGAGACGCAGCTGGCTAAACGTTCACGTGTGACGGAGATCGTAGCAGTAGACCCGTCTGTGGTGGCGCCCAAGCGGTTGGGGGACCGAACGTCGGCGCTCATGGCGCCCACGATGCTGCTCTCAGGTCACAGCGCCGCCGTGTACTCGCTCAAGTTCAGTCCATCGGGGCAGCACTTGGCTTCGTCTTCATTTGATCGCACCATTCTGCTCTGGGACGTGTATGGCGAGTGCCGCAACTACAACGTGCTGAGCGGCCACAAGAACGCGGTGCTGGAGGTGCAATGGACCTACGACAGTGCACAACTCGTGTCCGCTTCGGCCGACAAGACGATCGGACTCTGGGACGCCGAGAACGGCGACCGCATTAAGAAATTTGCTGGTCATTCGTCTGTGGTCAACAGTTGCTGCCCCGTGACGAGTGGCCCCACGCTCATTGTGAGCGGCAGTGATGACTGCACTACCAAACTCTGGGACGTACGCAGTAAGCGTGCTGTCAAGTCTTTCGAGAACACATTCCAAGTCACTGCTGTGTGCTTTTCAGGTGACAATTCCCATGTAATTGCGGGGGGATTGGATGGTGATATCAAGTTGTGGGATCTACGCAAAGATGAAGTGAGCACGGTGCTGCAGGGTCATGCCGACATTGTCACGGGAGTGAGTCTCAGTCCTGATGGAAATTATTTGTTGTCCAATGCTATGGACTCGACTGTGAGGAAGTGGGATATTCGACCGTTTGTCAAGGGAGAACGACTCAAGACCACATTTATGGGGGCCAAACACAGCTTCGACCGCACACTTATTCGCTGTGGCTGGTCGTCCGACATGCGCTACGTTGCGAGCGGGTCGGCGGATCGCTATGTGTACATTTGGGACGCCGAGACGGGGAACTTGCGCTACCACTTGCCAGGACACACAGGCAGCGTGAACGAGGCCAGCTTCCACCCCACAGAACCCATTGTGGGCTCGTGCAGCAGTGACAAGAACATTTACCTAGGAGAGCTGGCGGAGATGTAGACAATGAAGTTTGACGGCAACAGAACTCAAGCTGGAAAGTGATAAACAATCATCCATATTCTACTTAGATGGTGCACCAAAGGTTAGTTCTATCGTTTTCTTAGAGCTCAACTGCCGGGGCCTGGCTGCCAGCAAAGCTCTCCCAGATAAGAGGGTAGCCCTGGTCCTGAAGGCGCTGCTTGAGCTCAAGAGCGTGCTCGCTCGACTGTGTCTCGACAACACACTTCACCGCCACGTGAGAGATGCTAGCATGCACCCAAGCACGCTCGTGGTAGATGTCTTTCACGCTCACACCAAAGTCGCGCAAGAAGCTGGTCAGCTGAGCAATACCACCCGGACGGTCGCTCACGGTAGCCACGAAGCGCACCAGACGCCCGTCAGCAGCCAGACCACGGTCAATGACACGGCCAAGTACAGGAGTGTCAATGTTACCACCGGTCAGGGGCAACACAACACGCTTGCCCTTCAACTCTGGAAGCTTGTTGTCGATCAGCGCGGCAAGCGAGGAAGCACCTCCACCTTCAACCACAACCTTCTCCATCTCGACGAGACGCAACACGCTCAGAGCAATCGCACGCTCCGAGACAGTCACTACCTTGTCAACGTAGGTGCGAGCAATCTCAAAAGCATTCGCACCAACGCATGGCACAGCAAGACCATCCGCAAGAGTCGGCTGGGTCGGCATGTGCACAGGCTTGCCAGCCTTCAATGCCTCCGTGAAACTCGAACAGTACTCCGGCTCAACACCCTGCAATGAAAAAGAAGTGTTAGAACCCCTTGAAACATTCACAACTAGCACGTAACATCACAATAACTTACGATAACTTGAACTTTGGGAGCAAGGGTCTTAACAGCAAGTGCGACACCAGCAATCAAGCCACCACCACCCACAGGCACAACAATGGCGTCGACATCCGGCACCTGGTTCAGGATTTCAATACCCATTGTACCAGCACCAGCAATAATCTCTGGACGGTCGAATCCGTTAATGTACACCATGTTCTGCAAAAGCATCAGCAAAATTCAGTCTCCACCAAATTTTGCAACAATGGCCACTCATTCGTACCTCATCGCGCACAAAGTCTTCTGCCTTGTCACGAGCTTCCAGAATATGTTCACCATGTAGAACAACGCGCGCTCCGAGTTCACGGCAGCGAGCGATTTTGGTCAGAGGTGCGACCGCAGGCATGACGCACGTCACAGGGATTCCCAGCAATTGACCGTGGTAGGCCAGTGCCTGTGCATGATTGCCAGCTGAGGCAGCAACCACACCGTTCTTCTTCTCCTCGTCCGTCAATTGCAACAGAGCGTTGCGAGCTCCACGCTCCTTGAAGCTTCCAGTCATCTGGCGATGGTCCTTCTTCAGGTACAAATCAATGCCCATGCGTTGCGAAAGCAACGGAGAGAGTTCGCACTGAGTTTGTTGGATGCCATCACGAATGCGGTAGGATGCAGTGCTAATGTCCTCGAAGTACACAGGCTCGGGCTTGGCTAAAGACATTGACACATTAGTTCAAGATGGAATGTAGCCATGTTCCGCGAAGGGACACGATACCTTCAGCATCAGCGGAGAATGCGCGAGTCGCTAGCGACAGCGAAGGGCGCGTGCGGGAGGCGCGGCGGAGAAGCAGCTTCGTCAGCGACATGGCGAATACAAGAGTGAGCAACCTCAACAGCGACCAGTGGTGGGAGACGCATGCAACGTCAGCCGTAAGCAGATTTCCAAGCTGGGAGTCTAATCACCCGATCATTAACGGCATCCCATCAGGTGCTACCGATCATCCGATCCTTGAAGAGCACATGACAGATGATATTCAATGATAGAGGTAATTAAGTACGGTTATCTGCGAAATACACTGATACTAGTACAAGTAGTTCAAAGCACTACAATTGTATTTATTGATACAGGTTATCGATTCTTATTCTGCTCCGGCTTTGAGCAGTTATTAGAGACGCTTAGACTCAGTGAAGCCATAATAGGCCGCATGCATGTTGAACTGCATTGCTAAATGCTTTTGCACTTGTGCATTCCAAGTGCGTTCATCCATTTTATTTTAGTTGATGTTGCCTTATCACCTCACAGGTACTTGTTCACGTGTGCTGCCAATGCGTGCTCTTCCTCGGAGTCACCCAGCGCCACACCATCACCGCCAAAGTCCGACGGGATGCTATCTGGGTCGATCAGCGTCTCCAGCTCTTTCAGAATGGCGCTGCCTTTCAGCATGTGGACCTATGTAAAGCAACATATCATCAGATCACTTCTCCCTGGAAAAGTATCGACAACTCAATCGAAATGTACACAAACCTTATCGCGAGTGACGGGGTCGATCAGTGGCTTCACCATGCGCCAGATCATGTTGAACCAGCCAGGAATGTTGATGATGAAAATGTGAGCACTCCGCTCAGGGTAATGTGCACCGGTAAACGCAGAGGCGCGCTTGATAAAGTCCAGCACCTCTCCACCGAGGTCGTACATGCCGATGCCTGTAACATCCAGTACCGTGATCGAACGTCCTGAATCACTGGGTTCCACTACTCGCCATAGGTACTCCGTCATGTACATGTAGTGACGCAGCAGGTCGTCAATCGAGAGACCTTCGCGCTTGAGTGCCGGAAGGTCGATTTTACCCGGTCGCTCATAGTATACAGGTTGTCCGTCACGAGTCCTGCCGTGAAAGTATTGGGGGTAGTACTTCTTGATAATATCGAAGTTTGGATGCGGCATCACCAAGATGTTATCAATGTCATTCACTTTGCGCCATTCCAAAGTAGCCAAGAATCTTGCACGACCCTTTTCAACATCACCCTTTTCACCTGCAATAAATCTCGGTGAGAATGCGATAGGTCCGCTTATCACTTGTGCGTCAGTTTCTGAAGAGGTGTCAACGTTCACGTCTGATACAGGAGACGCAGTTTCGGACATGGCTGGCTCTTTATCTTGATCTGCTTCTATCACCTCAATCATATCAATGGTTAAATGGAAGATGAGCTCGTTCTCGACTGCAGCCACTGCTTTTCTAGATCTCCCAATCGGCGACAGTACGGAGTTAATGTGTTTCTGACTTTGTGTTCCTGATAAACTGGAATAATAGCAAACAAAAGTGCATTTCATGTCAGGTCTGTGGTGTTTGGTAACTTCCAGGGTAATACAAACGCTTACCAGATGACGAACTGCGAGATCTGTGAGACTGAAAGAATCAAACCGAGTACGATAGTAATCTTCATCAAGCCAACAAAAGGCGTTGCGCAGTAGAATGATACCAGACAGCTAATCAGGAACAACCCACCGAGTGTGCCCGGAAATGCTACCGTGAACGTAGAAGGCAGTGACGACATCACCGGTTGGGGACCTGAATCTCGCCGGGAGATTTGTACAGGAGGTGCCCGTGCACACCCAAAAGAAACTATGTAGAGCGACACACCAATGTTAGAAACCACAATATCCAAATGCGTAGAATGCCTCATAAACAAAAACCTACCAGCAACTTTAGACATCGAAACGATGTGTGGTCGCAAAGGTTGACTACGTGCTGGTGTAGTCAACTCAATCTGCTTGGTATTTGTGAGTAGGCTTTTGAGATCGCCTCCCAACAACCGCTGCGGGATGTGAAGCTCTTCACCGTTGCTCAGCACAATAACGCACGTATCCTTTTGCTCAAAAGCGCCCAGTTGTAGTGCCGTGTTAAGCTCAACATTGCGCTTGACTAATCTCTCCGTTGTAGTGGAAGCACTCAGGGGTCCAGAAACCATGCTAACAACAAGTACTGTAGGAACTGGACGCTAAACAATGACGCACAGGACACAGTTAGCAGATGATACGTTCTTCCTTTTTACTAGTCGTTCACAAAACTTACAGTGACAGTTGGAGTCGCAGCTACCTCAGTCGGAGATTCGGTTGTTGCTGCAGCCTCAAATTCTTCAAAGTTGCTGTAATTCATAGTCAGAACGATAGCCACAGTCGTCAGATATCTGCTGCACAAACCAACATACAAAAAAATCAGCCACGTACCCAGAGGCAGCCGAAATGAACGTCTGCATGGTCTCTACTGTCCATCTCGGTGCAAAATTGACGCTTTTTCCAGTATGCACTGCATTGTTCACAATGCTGACCCAGCTGCTAGCATACTCGAACGAGTCTGCACGCAAAAACAGCAACAGCGTCTTTCGTTTCTACGAAAAAGCCATCGACGCCCGAAAAACTATCAACAATTGCTCTCTCCACATCATAAGCTCCTTTCACCACGTACCGACAGCACTCCAACAAAGAATGACGAGTGACCAGGCTCCACAGTCCCTGCTGGAGCGTCCTCGGGCATCACGACCTTGGCATAACCAATGTCCGAGAGCAGCACCTGGCCGCGTTCCTTCCCAAAGAGCTCAGTCTCTTCCACCTTGCGATAGTAGTGCAGACTGCGTGTGGACAGGATGAAGAGCCGTTTGGCCCAGCCACCACGTACGGCCCCATCGCGTCGCTTGTCCAGCAAACCAGAGGCCAGAATACCCAAGTGCGTACCGGGAAACAGACCCGGAAGCGACACAGTGCGGAATCCTTGCAGCGACTGCGACGAGAAGGCGCCTGACGAGGAGCTCATACGACTGAGACGCGGCGACACGTTGCCGCTAGAGGACGTGGTGGACGTCGGCGCCGACGACATGGACGGAAGACGGAGATCCGGCGTGTAATGCTTGCTCCACGTGCAAACGGCAATTGAACGATAAGTGCGCGTAACCGAAGCGCTTATTGGATAAAATGGTGTTGGCACACCTGTTTGTGTAGTCCACACTAAATAAAAGCTAGGTGCACCACACTTGAAGATGTGCGCTACAAGAAAAGCTGTGACAGGTGGTTGACCCCCCAGCTAGCTATCCAGTACTAGTACCGTGTATTCGGGCAACAGGACCACTACAACACAAAGTGAATGAAAGGTCATGACCATCGACGGCGGTTCTCGAATTGCCGATGGAATTGAGCAGCAAAGTGCATTTGGAACGCGATCGGTCCGCCCTTCTCTCCTCTCCGACATTCTGATTGGCCAATTCCTCGCACGAACAGACGTCGGAGAACAAAAACCAGATTCGAGAGGGTTTTCTCGCTCTTGCCTCGATTTTTCATTTTCCAACTGGCATCGCAGAGAACAAGAGGAAAGAGAACGCTTCATAGTAAAACCAAGATAATGGACGCTAAGCAGACCGCACTGAAGATCAACTACAAGGGCGAGCTGCACCGCCTGCGTGTGGACCTGGCCACGTTCTCGCTAGAGGCGCTGACTGCGCTCTTCGCCGAGACGTTCAACCTGACGCCTGGCAGCTTCGTGGTGCAGTACACTGACGCCGAAGGCGACTGCCTCAACGTGACGTCGCAGGCCGAGTACGAGGAGGCTTGCCGCGTGTTCCTGAGTGGTGTGGAAGGCGGCAAGTCGCTCCGCTTCGAGGCGGTGAGCCGCACGGCCGTGGCCTTCCAGGAGAATGTCGCGGATCCGATCCTCAAGGCCATCGAGAAGCTCGTGGAGACGCTGAATGTGGCTATGGAGAAGGTGAAGCACGAGCAGTGGGCTGAGAAGGCCCAGCAGACTGCACAGACGGGTCTTAGCCACACTAACGAGGCGCTCAAGACTGTGGCCAACGATGCCCGTGAGTCGCTCAATGCCGCCCGCCAGAGCATCCAGGAAATCCCGTTCGACCAGCTTGTGAAGGAGACCACGGAGGGCATCAAGTGCGCCGCTGAAGGCATCAGTGAATTCGCTAAGGAAGTGGTCGGGGAGATCAAGAACATGAAGATGCCTCCTGCCCATACGGAGATCGCCCCTGCTCCTGAAGTGCAGCAGCAGACGGAGGCCGAGACGGTTGAAGAGCCGGCTGAGGTCTCTGTGGCCGCTACCAGCGACAGTGAGTGGGAGCAGGTCACTGAGCAGCAGGCTCCTGCTCCGGTGGAGGAAACACCCGTTGTGGTGGAGACCCCCGCGGCCCCTGTTTTGACGGAAGAGGAGCTCAAGTGGTCGGCGGGGCTGTCGATGGTGCGCGACATCTTCCCGGGTGTCGAGACGGCTATTGTCATTGACCGTCTGGAGCAGTGCAACGGCAACGTGCAGGTGGTTCTTAACGCCCTGATGGAGGAGATGTAAGCTCAAGAAGTAGAACGACTCTTTTGAAGGAGAAGGAGACGATACTTGAAACCGTGCTTCATTGAGTGCAGCAGCGATGAGCAGAGGAAGAGGAGCATTAACTGATGCGAGAAAACTGCTTGACTCGACGTGAATTCGCCAATATATTTACATTTCCCAAACCATTTCTTCATGATTGATAGCAAAGCTGATATTTCACCATGTTCTCAAAGGATTGCTGTAGTTTCGAGGCATCAAAGATGTAGTAATGTACTACATTGTACCCATGTAGTATGCACTACAGGTAACACATCGTCGAAGTATTTTCTGAAATTTATGAAATTTGCGGCTCTTCTTTCAGGTTTCAAGTGAACCGCCGTCGTAATGCAGTTCTTTGCTGGGGTGCTCGTGGGCCAACGTGGGGGTGTCGTCTGTGTAGAAATCGAGGAAAATGCAAGAGTGGGTGTTCTACGACGTGCGTTCATCGACGAGGTTAATAGAGACGATAAGGAGAAGCGGATCCAGTGTCCCGCAGACAACGTTGAGCTGTTCGTGGCTCAAGTTGATGGTGCGTGGCTCCCGAGTCGAGATGATCGCGTGCAACAGCTAACCATCGGGGAAATACCGGAAGACATTCAAGACATTTTAGTTGGATATCCCCTTGATCCTACTTCATCTATTCGCGAAATCTGCAGTGGATCTACGCCCGAGAAGACCATCCAGATACTTATTGTCCCTCCTCCCCGCTCAGTCGAGAAAGTTAGCATTGGTCAGATGGGGACTGGAAATGTGGTTCCTCGCCGGTCAGCAACTGCTCCCGTTTCTCTCTCCACCTCTAATACTATCCAGCAGAACGCTCTTTCCGCCATACCAACGAAGCCAATTGACAATCAGGCAATTCAAGCTACCAGTACTGTGACTTCGAGTTTGCCTTCAGAATCAGAGTCTGTGGCAGATTTTGAAATGATGGACGATGATACACGGAACTACTTGAGACAACTAGCTGCATCAATACCAAGAACCAACGGAAAGTGGGCAAAAGTCTTGCAAGAGTATACCAAATTGAACCCAGCCACCAACTTGACTGCAGACAATCTTCGTTGTCGCTTGAAAGTGAGGAAGGAACGTGAAAATCGAGATGAGACCCTCACGAGGGAAGGAACGAAGAGAATACGAGTGCGAACAGCGTGCCAAAGCTGCCACAAAGCCAAAATGAAATGTGGCGCTGAAAGCAAAAATCAAGACTGTGAGTACAAACACACCAGTTCTTCCCGCAGTAATGAGTGCTAAGTGGTATAGCTAACACCACAACAACATTCCACTATATTCCATAAGACTTCCCCTGCGTCCGACTAATACCATCATAGTCGTGAAAACAATCGTAGCTAACAGTAAAATCAATGGTAAGTGCCGTATGAATGATGAAACTCACCGCTGCGTATTGCTATGACGGTCATAGATGAAAGTTTGTGAGCAGCCCTCAAGGCTTCGTTGGCCTTAGAAAACAGCGTACACAGAGCTTAAGCTTTATGATCGATGCAAGACCGCAGTCACGAACTCCACCCGAGTGGTTCGGTAATTGGCAAATCTAAGAATGAATAGATTGAGAGCGCTTGTGTGTGTGCATGGCTAGCAACAGCTATCCCCTAGAATCCTAACACTGGATGATGTCCGAAAATCAGAAAGAAGCTCCGAGAATCAGTTGGCTATTAACAATACACTTTGCTACGAAAACCACGCAAACGATCTGGTAGCAGCAATCACGAATTCTTGCAGCCTTCGCCGTCTTCGAAGAGTACTGTTGCTTCTTTATTCTTCACCACAACGCGAAATGCAAACACCGGAGGACGAATTGCAACATCACGCTGGTACTCATGGCTGCGATTATTTATTTTCCAACTTGCACGCGATTGCAAACCCCAGACCTTCATGCACCAAGATTGTTGACACGCTCCCACCTTATCCAAAAGCGTGGGCAATGTTGTGCAGGTAGTTATCAAAACGCTTGAACCGACTGTCGAGGCAGAAATGAATTGTCTGTTCGAAAGACTCACGAGCGCGATCATCAGACACCTCCGGTGCCAGCGTTGTTACGATATGGTTGATGTCATCCCGACCCGTCAACTCGGGCATGTCCGCCGGAACCATCAATAACAGTAGAGACACCAACAGGTGCATGTGTCTCCGCAACACGCAATACGCCGTGCAGGCTGTGTCAACAAACTTGGCAAAGTCTTTGCCTTCTACTCCACCCAGTACGTAGGCCATCTCATTTGTAAACACGAAAGGTGTACGCTCACGACGAATTCCCAACTTGTAGTACTTGAGATGACCAAGAAAGTGGCCAAAATCGATGTGGAAGTAGCGACCGGAAGACTGAATCATAATGTTGTCATTATGACGATCACCAATACCAAGAACGCATGTAGCCACACAGTAACCAGCGCAGGAACGACTGAAAAGATCAACAGCCGACTTGTGACTTCTGGGGTCAGGGTTGTTTGCACGGATCCAGTCGGAGAAACTCGGATCCTTAAACGTGCCCATCATACCATCACGCCTGTGCACCTCAGCAGTCGTGACCGAGTTAGGCACCATCTGGAGAATACCTGTCATCGGCGACGTGGCCACACATTTATATGGCTCCATTGCCAGATCCAGACCCTCATCTCGCCACATTTCGTCCATCAAACGAACCAACTGCAGCGTCAAGCAATCTTGACGCACATCATCACCGGCCTTGAACATTACTGTAACAGGATCGCCGCCCTCTTCAGCGTTCTCAAACACCAACCATAACGGCTTCTTCGCCGAGTCCATCACACGACACTTGCTCACGATGATTTTGCCCACTTCAATACGAGGATCAAGTGGTAGCTGGAACGACCCAGGCAGAAGCTCGTTCAACGCCTCAAGACCCTGCTGCATTGCACGCTTCATTTCAGCCGCACCGTCCTTCTTCTTTGCCTTCACACTCTGGCAAATGCGCTCCAGCATTCCACCTTCCGAGAAAAGCTTGTCCTGTAGCTTCAGAATTGCACGCATCTTCGAGCTACACACATCCAGGTACGCGTTCAAGATCGTACCATACCTCTCTCGGTACTGATCGTTGTGTGCCTCAACCTTCATGCTCCAAAAGAGGTCAAATCCAATTTGGTTCGGATTCTTAATCGCACGCTCGATGAGAAGCATA